>CM040246.1:115770344-115970344 GCA_022545495.1 Chrysanthemum lavandulifolium | reverse complement strand
TAAAGGATCACTAGGATTTGATTATGGTGGGTCATTCTTCAAAAAAATTGTGGTGGGTCATGGGTTAGTGTTTCAGCCTTCAGGTGACACGACCTCTGTAAACACAGCTCTAAAGCACCTCGGCTTGGTGAGTATTAGCACCTGGTACAAAATTTTGACAATACAATAATAATGAGGTTCCAATTTTTGCCCTATTTACTTGCTAATATGCTGAGATGGTTTGCGTTTTATCTCAAACAGGTCACATGAGGAGAAAAAAGAAAATCACTAATATGGAGAATGGAAATGGGTCAATACTCAATAGTCATTCGTAGTCTAATTTTCATGCACAAGACCTGATTTTTTTCTATAGAATAATTAGATTATCATTACATTTCTAATTGTATTCATAATCAAGTGAGTGGGTTGCATCTTTTGAGTTGGTTTCTTTTAGCTTTGCATGTTTTTTTATTGTTTTGTTTCTTTGGCTTTTATTTGGAGTCTGCACATTTGACTATGTTGCTAAGAAAATATGTTTGGTCGAGCATCTAAGATTGGGATAGTCACAAAGTAACAATAGTGGGTAATGTGTTTTTATGGAGGGTACAATTGGTATTTAATAATATTAATTGATGTTTAATTGATTTAATAATAAAATGGGTAGATATGACAAATTTTGTGTTTAAATTGGGTATATATGACATTATGAGTTTTGGTTGGACAAATATGACATTTAGGGGTTTAATTTGGGGATATATGGAATTAACCCTTTTGTTTATTGATCGGCTTATTTGTTTGCCAAATTGCGTTGTTTCGTCTTAAATAGTTTCAAAGTGCATAGATTGTCTTTGAAACAAATCTTTTTGTAAATTTTGGTCTTTGATTTTAACCGGCGTTAAGTGAATTCCGTTAGAAGTTATACGTTAGCCCTTTTGGCCAACATATGCTTCAACCTTCATCCTTTAAACTAACGGCCGTTTATAATTAAAAAAATCGGTTTATTTAAACTTTTCAATTTTTATATATGCTTTTATAAGAACATATATGGTTTTTTATACGTGTTTATACACGTTCTTATATAAGTTTTTGTATACATTCTTATATAATTTTTATACGTTCTTATATGCTTTTATATACGTTTTTGTATATTTTTATATATGTTCTTATATACTTTTTAAATACGTTTTTATATACGTGTTTGTATACGTTTTTATATATGTTCTTATATAATTTCTATACGTTTGTATATAAAAAGTATATAAGAATGTATATAAAAACGTTAAAAAAGGTATATAAGAATGTATAAAAAAAAGTATTTAAACGTATATAAAAGCATATAAAAACGTATAAAAAGTATATTAAAACATATATAAGAACGTATATAAAAACGTTAAAAAGGTATATAAGAATGTATAAAAAAAAGTATTTAAACGTATATAAAAGCATATAAAAAGTATATTAAAACATATATAAAACATATATAAAAACGTATATAAAAGCGTATATAAAAGCATATAACAACATATTAAAAAACGTATATAAAAACATATAAAAAGTAGATAAGAACATATATAAAAACGTATAAAAGCGTATATAAAAAGTATATACGAACATATATAAAAAAGTATAAAACTTATACAAAACGTATAAAGCATATATAAAAGAATTCTTATATACTTTTTATATGTTTTTATATGCTTTTATATATGTTTTTTAAAGTTTTATATATGTTCTTATATACTATTGGTATACGTTTTTGTATCCATTTTTATATACGTTTTTGTATCCATTTTATATACGTTTTTGTTTACCATTTTATACATTTTCACATATGTTCTTATATACGCTTTGTACATTTTTATATATGTTCTTATATACTTTTTATACGTTTTTATTATGTTTTTGTATATAAAACCGTATACAAAAACGTATATAAAAAGAATATAAGAACATATATAAAAACGTATAAAACCGTCTATAAAAATGTATAAAAGCATATACAAAAACGTATAAAAAATATATAAGAATGTATACAAAAACGTGTTATAAGAATGTGTATAAAAAACATATATAGACGTATAAAAAAGTACATAAAAGTGTATAAAAAGCATATAGAAACTTATTTAAAATCATATATGCTTTTATAAAAACGTATATAAAAGATCGACAAACTTTAAATAAACCAAAATTTTTAATTATAAACGGCCGTTAGTTTAGTGGATGAACACTGCAACAGTTTTTGGTCAAAAGGGCTAACGTGTAACTTCTAACGGAATCTACTTAACGTTGGCTAAAACTAAAGACCAAAATTTGCAACAAATTTTGTTTTAGGGACGATCTATTTTCAAACTATTTAGGACGAAACCTGCAATTTGGCAAAACCTTAAAGACGATTTCTACAATTTACTCTTTTTTATAAGCCTTTCTTTTGCTTGTTTTAATATTTATGAGTCTATTATGTAATAATAATTCATATAAGCCCACAAGTCACACACAGAGTAATGATCAAATGAAAAAATATTTTAAAATGAGAATAATAAGAAATAACTATAATCACATACTATAAATGCGCCTTTATTCTTTTATGTGCATTCTAATATATATTTTAGCTATAAATTAGATACATATGCATATCTTAGATGTTTTTCATTAAGTTAGGTGAATCATGTGTATTTTCGTCCTCAACGCGTCAAAGGTGTTGCTAGTACTGCTTTACATTGTCTTTACATCGTCTTTACTTCAAAACCATTGTGAAACTAATTGAGATGCATTTATATGAATATAGATGCATTTAGTTCAAGTAAACACATCTCAAAATATGTGAATGTAATTACTTCTCATATTTTTCATTTTAAGATTTTTTTTTCAATGAATCTGTTAATACAAATAAGCCATAAAAACGTTTATTTATATTTTACGATCTTCTAATGTTTTGTCGATAACAAACGTAAAATCATTTTAACGAAACAAATAAAATACGTAAATAGTTTGAGCCAATAGTTTTCTAACATTTATGATTTAGTAATACATATGTACAACAACTAGTGTTTACATATTAGGCAAAATATATACATAACTAGTATGTATTATAAATGGGTAAAAACTACAACCCATTGAATACATCCATAACCCATGGTATTGACCCATACCCATTTGACTAGGTGCATTGCACTCATTAGATACATTGTATCTAATAAAAGACCCATGGATCAACCCATAACCCATGACCCATGACCCATAACCAAAATACCCATGGGCAAAGAGGAGCGTCCCACGGATCCCTAGTTTTACACTAGACGGATCCTCGTGGGAGGATCCGGGAACGAGAAGCATTTCTCCTCATAAATAGTGAGCCATTTCTTCCTTTTGGCTTGCCACTCACACATACTTTCCCAAGTATTGTAACTCTCAACCACCGATCCTAAAAGATCTTTCTATGTAGTTTGTCTTTTGTTTTTGTGTGATTCTCTAGGTTCCTCTTAAAGGCGAGATCACCACCTCTTGAAGTCGAGCAAGCTCAAGTCCATGAGTTGCCATACTTCGTCATCATCAAGATTACTGAGGTTCTCTTGTTGATAGTTCTTTCTTCCTCTATACAAGTGTTGTGTCGAAGGCATTAGTGAAGGATGCTGATAAGGTTTTAAAAGGTACCATTTTGAGGGGTCGTTTTAGTCCTTATTTGATCACTTTTGTATCCGTTATTGCTTAATATCGTTCCTTTTCACTTTTAGGTCTCTTGAAGGCAAAATCTTTGGAATGGCACTTATTTGGAAGAAAAGGCGCGAATATATGAAGAAAATGGCCAAAGTCAAAATCGAGACACTCACGGTTGTTGAAAGTAGGCGGCGGCGTCGGGTGCTACATTGTGATCGCCGTCCCAAAATTGTGTGACGGGCGGAACCCAAAACTCGTGTTTACAAGCGGCGGCGTCTAGTTGTGAAAGAGTAGGCCGTCGCTACTCGGGCGGCCTAGATGCAATCCGACGACGTCGGTCGAAGAGGAAGGCGTCGCGGACTTAAGGTGGCGCCGTCGCAAGGTTAACGTGGCAAGCGAAACCCTAATGGCGGCGACACGGCGTCACTAAACATAAGGTGCGCCGCCGCAATTGTAATCTTATATAGAATCCGAATTTTCGGTCTTTGTGTAGAGAGTCTTTGGGTAAAACCTAAAACCGAACCTAAGGTGTCTTGTACAGATTTTAGGGTTTTAAACCTATCTTACACCAAGATAAGTCTTTACTTCATTAATTCAATTATGTCTTTGATTATTTGTGTGTATGCTTGCATGTTCTCCATGTCAAGCTAATTTATTTGTGTGTTTGCTTAGTTAGTATGAAACTTAATTATTGAATATTGATTGGTTGTTTCTTATCTTAGTTGATTAATGATCTAGTAATGCGATAGGTCATTCGTTGTGTACTTAATGCTTGATTCATCTTTGTGAACCTTAGAATATAATTACACGAGTAGTTGTAGGCTAAACCATCCAAAGAGCGCCTTAGAGTAGGAGTTTATCATCCCTAGTGGGTTTGTAGACAAGACCCTTTGGTAAGTTCAAAGAGTTAGGGAGAAACGCACCCCACAACTTTAGACACACAACGCAACTAGGAATAAGGCGTGACAACTCAACCATCAATAGGAGATAATTAAGGAGTAATACAACCTAAGTAAACACATCTTTAAACTATCATACGAGCACACATTAATTAGACATAGACTCCCACAACCTTAGTTTAGATAATTAGATAATATTAGAGTAATCGGTGAAATACCAACCCCAAATCCAATACCCGAGATTCGTACCTTTCCATTTTCATAAAACATAAAAGATAAAAATAATCTTCCTCAACCTTAACCTTAGCGTAATAACTCCTTACTAGCATTCCTATTCCCAGAGAGCGATATCAATACCGTGGCTTACCCTAATTACTACACTACAACGATTAGGTTCACGCCTGGGGTGTTATAAAACTTGCTCGAAGAAAAGGAAGTTTCCTTGACCCCGAACGACGCGTGTAGCGTTATCAGATGCCGAAAGAGTCAAGACGAAAGCATTAGTGAAAGATGCTTAACGTCCGGGTCAAAAGCATTAGTGAAGAATGCTAAAGGTGTCAAGACTAAGGCATTAGTGAAAGGTTCCAAGCGTTGTGTCAAGGGAATTGGTAAAGAATATCTTGAAATCAGAACAAGTGGCATTAGTGAAGAATGCTAAGGTCGTATAATCGATGAGGTGCATCGTTATACATATAGGTGATAGTTTGTTTCAAGGATGTTGAAATCCTTGATGGTGTTGTAATAAGGAGTGGGTCTCCTTTGGGATTAGGTGTTGTGTAGTGTTGGGTAGTAGTTCCTCCATTGTAATGGAACTCGGTACTTAGCCTAGTACCAGATAAAGGGTAGGCGACGTTTTGGTAGGTTTGGTTCACCTTGGTGTGAAAGAACCCGGTGATTAGCCTAGTACTGGAAAAAGAGTAGGCGACGTTGTGAAGGCTTCTCCGCCATAAGGAGTTGGTGTCGTGTAGTGATTACGAACTCTCGAGTAGGTGACTCGGGGAGTGGAGTAGGGCAATGAAGGTGTCCTTGTAGCCGAACCACTATAAATACTCGTGTCGTGGTTATGTGCTTCTTAATCTTTATCTTTCATTACACCTTTATATATCTATCTATCAATGTCCAACATGCACATCTAAATAGATTGACATAAGTTGTTCTAAATGTTTTAAAAGGAAGTTTTTAATTTGGTAAAACTATTCAACCCCCCCTTATAGTTTTCCACAATTGGCATCAGAGCTTCGTTACCAAGTTTCTTAGAGTATGTTGTACTTTAAAAACTTGATACGATCCGTGTATGTTTGAAAACTACAAAGAAGGATTTTTCAAGTCATGTTTTAAAAATCATTATAATGTTTATTGTTGGACAATGATAGAATGGTCTAATACTTTCCTTGTTAAGTATTCTCCATACTTGGATTTGGGCATACCAAGAAGATCATGAAGAAACTATCTAAATATTTCTTTTCGTGAAAAGAATGTTTAGCATTGTTCTTCTCACACATGGATCTGGAGATTCCAAGAAGATCACAAAGCAATTCCTCTAAATACTTCTTTTCTTAAGAAGAATATTTAGCAAAGATATGATCGTTAATAATTTACATTTATTGTTGTCAAAATCTTAGTTGCATAATTAATCTCTATTAGTAATTACATAAGTAGTTATCTATATTAAAGTCATCATCAAGAATAGTATTATTCGATTGATTTGTATAGGCTACACTACTAACTTGTAATAATGATATCTTGGTTATTCGATAGCCCCAATCATTATTCATCACAAAGGGATTATTGACACTGCATCTATGTCAATGAATTTTCATGTGAAATTTCTTATATTATGATAAAATGGTATTTTATCATAATCTTTGATAAACCTCCCAAGAATTGTGACTAATTCTTAAAAAGGGAACCACGCCAAATAGGATTAGTATTAAACCGTCAAAACCTCAAATCACAAGTTATAGAGCTTAAACATCAAACTCTAGGCGTTTTAGAACTTCCAAACCAAAGTTATCAAGGAATGCTTAAACTAATTTTTGCTGTCAAGTCGGATCCCAAATGGGAGGGATCCGTGGGATCCGTGCAACAGAAGACATAATAAGTTAATAATGATCACTGTGGATGTTCCACAATCACTTTCCCTTCTAAGACTCACGAACAAAAACCTAATCACTGTTCACAGGAGCAATTTGATCATTCCCTCCAAGCATAACAATCTCTTGTGTAAGTATAATCTTCACTACATTGTTAATTTAATTCCTTGATTTCTAGGATTAAAATTTCTTCATTTTTAGAAGTTGGGTTCAAATAGGTTTATCATAATTTGTTACCACATTGTTTTCTAAGATAATACAAATCAAAGAATTAACATTATTAATACAAATTAAACTCATTTCTTGAATTCAATAAAAATGATTTGAGCAAAATTGTGATCAAACCCTTTAGGTTACTATTCATAATTAACACCACATTGTGGTTGTGTTGTTTAGGAACAATCATGCCAAGTAACCGACAACAAGACTATCAAGATACCGCTCATTACATACCAATGTACCATAGAAAAGATGGACTTAGCCCGGAAGATAGGAAAGCCTTTAAAATGCTCAAAAAGAGACTTTTTCATGAAGGTCGAGTAGTAGAACCATCATTTCTTGCTAACACCGACATAAGACAAGTTTTGGGACCATTGGCTTTGATTGTTTATTGGACATAAGCGAACAAATTTGCCGGTTTTAGTACTCGAGTTCTACAAGACAATGAGGATAGTTAGAAATGATGATGGGTCCATCTCAATTGTCTTCATCATAAATGAGCATGAGTACACTCTTTCGCTTGTGGAGTTTGGAAGAATAGTAGGGTTCCATATTAAGGTGTTTGCATGTATTCTAATGAGTGGTCTTTGGAAGAGATACACACTATGGTTGATCATCATGAAATCTATCACATGTTAATCCGGAAGCAACCACGGTGAGGACACCGTGTTCATGCCAAGAGCATCCCCATCAAGGGTCACTAGGAATTGAAAATGATCTATAGGATCCTTTCCAAATGGAGCTCTCGAGATGTACGCATTGTATAGGAAATGGGAAAATGTGGTAAGGAGAATGTGTTGTACCTAGTAGGAAACAAAGATCACCCCAACGCATGTCTAAGTTTCATGATCTATTGCCTAGTGACGAGACTCGCTTCAACCTTGCTTACTACATGATTAAGAGAATGGAAAGTGTAAGAAGCATGGACAAAATGGTGCTCCGTGCACGCAATGCTCCTAACCCGTCTTGCTAAATTCATCTTTGCATTAGATCCTTCTCCGCAATCCTATGATCATAGATTTTGCAACAAAGTTATGGTGTCATTGACCGAGGGTAGAACTACAAGGTTTATGGTGGAAGGCAAAAGGCCTCACCCATCCACGGATTCGTCGGATGAAAGCTAGAGGCAAAGAGAAGGTGAAGGTAGTAGCAACCCACTTGGAAATACCGATCTCGACCCCTTGGATTACATCAACCAATTGCCGGACATTCCTAGCTCATCACCCGAATGGCAACAAACCAAGGGAATCTTCATGTGCTTCGCCTACTTCTTGAAGAAAAAGAATTAGAGATGGTGTGATAAAGAGTAGATGAGGGGTGAAGACGGGAAGTGGTGGAGGAGTAAGGTAAGGTCATAGGACCTTAATTTGTGAAAACAATCTGAAACAATGGGTTGTAACATCTAAACAAATACTTATGTAGTGTAGGATGTAGTATGTAGCTATTGCCATAACTTGGCATTGAACAATCTTAACTTAGGAACGTGTAGGATGAGATTTTACGACTTCTTCAAGTAGTCGTCGTCACTCATCTTTAGGTACCTTTAGTTCCCCCACATGTGCTATGGATTATACTTGATGTGTTTTTGCATTTAGTCTTTGTAGAAACAACTAGGTGAAGCGTTTTGCTATGAGTGCAAAATTGCACTTTTGCTGGAAGCCTTCTGATCTGCAGTAGGCGGATCCCAGCAATATAACTAGTCGGATCCCTCCCAAAAGGGAACCGTGGGATCTGTGACCACAGATGAGCAATACAGACCTCTCTACATAAAAAACAGCTCACTAGATCACCTCACACTAGTCAAACATAAGACTTTAGAACCAACTAAGTATTCCTCAAACATTTGAAAGCTTCATACTCACCCATAGCTTACTTAGGATCTATCTCAAAATGTTTTTGATTTATCAACTCATCAAAAATCACCATATTTCCGCTCCAACGCTCACACTTTATTTCTCACATCTCATAACACTTAGTTTGATATATCCATCAATTTTAGCAAATTGATTTTAGTCATTATTAACTCAAAAAATAAGCTTGAAACTAGTTTTTCATTTTTCTTAATTTTTTTAGATTTTATTAAATTTTTCTTGAGGCATTATCTAACTTCTAGGACTAATTACCATCATTCTTCCATCTCAAATCAAATAGTACTCTTCTCAAACACTTAGTTAGATTATCTAAACTCCATTTTTCTACCCAAAACCATCATTAAGCACCCTCACCTCTTATGGTTGAGCATTTAAGACATCCACCTCTCATGGCATCAAAATAAAGTTAGAACCTCGAGATACATAGGTACTAAACATTGCAAAAAGCATAATCATTTCATCAAGAATATGTCCCTGGTTTATAACCAGATGGATCCCTGGTGAGAGGGATCCGTAGGATCCGTGTCTGCAGAAAGCTTTAATCAGCTTCCCTCCTCAAAGATAAATCACCTTTTGGTTTTCTAACCACTTTTAGTTACCATTTAATACCTTCCTAGAGCTGATCAATATCCTAAGTGCATGCTTAATCCCCTTAGTGGCCAAGAATTTAATTCCCTAATTCAAAATTATCCTTTATAAACAAAACACTCTTAAGGTTAAATCATCACTCTCACCTAGCTCTAAAAAATCAGTAGTTAGAAGATTATATTGCATCCTTACCATCACCATGACTAAAGCACTTAGCAACAACTCTTCAACCAAAGGCACATCCAAAAGAAAGGGTCACATGATTCATAAGATTTCATCCACCGAATCATCTCCAATAAGAGATAATCATGCTAGAATCCCACCTCAACAAACCCATTCAACAATTGCGAAGAGAACCGCAAGAATTAGCATCAAACCTTTTGGGCTAGAAAAGAGGTCATCTAGCTCAAAACCAAACATAGCTAGCTCTAGCAAACCATCTAAACCCTCATTCCTAGAGCATGGATTACACTCATTAAACGAGGCTATTCCTCACCCAAATCTCTACTCATTAGAGCATTCACCACCGAGAACCTCCAACTCACCAACTTTCTCGTTAAATAAGGAACCACCTACAACACCGACTAGTCCATCATTGGAAACAAGGAACAACCAAGGACTTGATCATATGGAGGAATATCCATTACCACCACCCTCATTCTTAGTAGAACCTCACCGTACTTCGCTTAATGAAACCCCACCATCATTCGTAGAGCCTCCTCAAAACATCCATTTCCTCCGGTTCCTAATTAAGACAATAATTGCTCAAGTTGTCTAAAAACCCAAGGACTTGTTCAAGAAGTAAGAAATGAGTTACATTTCATGTTCAATCATCTTCTTGAAAGATTGGACCAAATCAACAAGTCTACTCATCCTTAGATTCAATCACATTGTTGTTTTTTTTAAGTTTTAGTGACTAATTAGTATTAGTAGAATATGTATGGCTAGATCATTCTTTTAGTTTTAGAGATTTGTTGATTATCTCTTTGTTTTATTGAATGATAACTTATTTGCCATATTTCTTTGAGTATATGCTTGTTGTTTGTATAATTATCTCACCCTCATATTTAGCATTGTTTGGCATACCACCTTTGCTGAATAATCTGTCATCAGACAGACGGATCCCTGGAAATTGCCTAGACGGATCCCACAAAGGAGGGAACCGTGGGATCCGTGGTACAGAAGAACAAAATTCTACTAACTTGAGTCTTATTTGCAGGAAATTATACACTATATACTTGTTTTCTAATCTCTATTTTGTAAATTTTCAAAATACACATGAAGACCTTGACATCTTAAGCTAGGGGAGCTTTGTGTCAAATCATATATTGCAAATCCATTTGCAACATAATCCTATTTGGATTACCCTTCATGACACCCATTGCAATGTTGAAATCTTCAAGGGGGAGCAATTTTCGTCACAAGGACAAAATCATTTGCAAATAAAGTTGCAATACATTAGCTTACTAGTCTTTATTTACTTGACGCCCTCACAAAGGGATGGACTCGTCAAGGGGGAGTTAAGACGAGAACCATTCCGTCATTTGCTCACTTTACATTTTTCTTTTTCTTAAAACAACGTGTTAGTTTGTTTTCGACGCTCTTTTTGTTTCGACAAAAAGGGGGAGAAGAGAGTAAAAACTTCAATTCGAACTTTTACGAATTTTAGTTTTTCCTTAAAATAATTTTATGTTTTGTCATCAACAAAAAGAGGGAGATTGTTAATACAAATAAGCCATAAAAACATTTATTTATATTTTACGATCTTCTAATATTTTGTCGATAACAAACGTAAAATCATTTTAACGAAACAAATAAAATACGTAAATAGTTTGAGCCAATAGTTTTCTAACACACTTACGTTTTCACATAAAACACTAAAACAAGTATAAGTGATTTTATGATTTAGTAATACATATGTACAACAACTAGTGTTTACATATTAGCCAAAATATATACATAACTAGTATGTATTATAAATGGGTAAAAACTACAACCCATGGAATACATTCATAACCCATTGTATTGACCCATACCCATTTGACTAGGTGCATTGCACTCATTAAATACATTGTATCTAATAAAAGACCCATTGATCAACCCATGACCCATAACCAAAATACCCATGGGCAAAGAGGAGCGTCCCACGGATCCCTAGTTTTACACTAGACGGATCCCTTGTGGGAGGGATCCGTGGGATCCGGGGAACAGTAAGCATTTCTCCTCTATAAATAGTGAGTCATTTATTCCTTTTGGCTTGCCACTCTCACACATACTTTTCCCAAGTATTGTAACTCTCTAACCACTGATCCTAAGGGATCTTTCTATGTAGTTTGTCTTTTGTTTTTTTGTGATTCTCTAGGTTCCTCTTAAAGGCGAGATCACCACCTCTTGAAGTCGAGCAAGCTCAAGTCCATGAGTTGCCATACTTCGTCATCATCAAGATTACTGAGGTTCTCTTGTTGATAGTTCTTTCTTCCTCTATACAAGTGTTGTGTCGAAGGCATTAGTGAAGGATGCCGAAAGAGTCAAGACGAAAGCATTAGTGAAAAATGCTTAATGTCCGGGTCAAGAGCATTAGTGAAGAATGCTAAAGGTGTCAAGACGAAGGCATTAGTGAAAGGTTTCAAGCGTTGTGTCAAGGGCATTGGTAAAGAATGTCTTGAAATCAAAACAAGTGGCATTAGTGAAGAATGCCAAGGTCGTATATGTCACACCCCGTCAATGGCGGAAACACGGGATGTAACTGGAAAAGGCACATTGCGTAACATCATAGATTCATACCTTATATTTATTTCAAAAATAGTTTACAAATTTTACAAATGAATTCTTGTCTCAAAAATGATAGAAAAACATGTCTCTTTAGAAATCTTGTTGTCTTGAAAACATAGTAGCAAAAATGTCAATAGTCTGACTTCAATAAACGTGCCTTCAAATATCTTAGTAATGATCCACCTGAAAATGGTACTAGAAAACGTCAACATAATGTTGGTGAGCTCGTAGGTTTGAAAGTAAAACCACGAAGCTGTGAATAATATAGCGTAGGACAATAGTGAGCATGAATACCAATTACAAGCACTTTAGTAAAACAGTAATAGTGTCGCGCCAACTGAGCCTATTAAGTCCAACAACGTATATGCAATACCATGTGGGGAGCTACCCCGATAGATCTATCATCACGTGGGCCCTCCGAAGAGAGTTAACAGTTGCGCAGTCATGAATTCACAAAGCAAAGTATTTCATAGCAAATAATCGTATCATCACACATATGTCCAAAATCATGTAAAACAGTAAGTCACAGCATAAAAACGTTTGAAAAGCATTGAGTACCATTTTCCCCCAAGGAAAAATATAGTGAAAAAGGGCTACGAAGACTCACCTTAGAATATAGCAATGAATAGTAACTCGAAGTAGCGTAAGCGATTAATAGAAGCAAGGCACAGCGGTTTTCGAGCAGCACAACCTAATATTCATTGTTTGACTCGAATATATCTCAAAATAATATAATGTACATAAGTTTTCAAAACTAACGTATTTTGGTTTCGTGGATGACTCGAATAATTATTTGTAAAAGTTTAGTATCGAAGCTCGTGTGGGTTTTAAGAAGACATAGACTCAAGGTAACTCACGAGATAACGAATTAAAAGGAGTAAAAGGGCGACAGAAGGAATAACAAAACGACAAAATAATTAAAGGACAACGAAAATGACCGTCGATAACATGTTTGATGTTTTACCCCATAACCCAAATAGTTTGTAAAACGTTGAGGTTTTAGAAAGAATTATACATTTGATGAATGATGTATCATGTTAATAATTTAGAAACTAGAAAAGTTTATAACGTTTACAATTCGTAATGGTTTAAGTTATAAAAATGATTTTTATAAAAATTTGGACATGATGCGTCCGTTTATAAAACGTTTCCAAGTCTTTACGACTTTTGAATAAAAAGTTTTATTTATTACGTTTCATCAATTTGATACAATTTATACAAGTTTCATTCAATTTTTACAAGTTTTATTATTTTTTACAAGTTTTATTATTTTTTGTCGTTATCATTTGCGTATATATTAGTGTCGGGTTTATCGACTATTTTGTGACCAAAATCGTCCATAAGTCCTTCGGCTAATACCGTAAATCCAATAAGGAGCATCCATATTAGTCAAGCTTAGGTGATAGTAACAAATGTTCCAAAATCCATATCGATGACCAAGTATTCCCAATTAGCAACCGAAACACCATCGACAAAACAAAATATAAATTAAGTTAGTAAAATGCCCGATAAATATAACATATGCAAGGTTGACGCAGATATATAATTAATCAAACACTCACAAAATATTACTTTGGGTTGCGGCTCAAAGTTAACCAAATGCTAACGCACCCTAACTGACTGCAACAAATGGACGCACCTATAAGTTATAACCTTATTCTTACCTTGAAATGAGAACACGACATTCTAAACTCATACTAATTAATAGCAAAACACATGTAAAGTTATATTCCATCTAAACACTATACCAAATAGATCAATACTTTATGCTATAATTGGAGTATAGATAACAAGCCATTTGAACTGACTGGGATTACACAAATCGACCAACAAAGAACTAGATACTAATTCCAAATAGTCACTTTAATATTTTTCTTACTATTGACTAATGATTGATTGAGAAAGTCTTAAGTATAAAATACTTGAGACAACCTTTGGTTGACACATTAAACATAAAAGTAATAAACATAACCTGCATAAGTACATGAACCACAAGCCACAATTTACTTGATTTATTGATATGAAAACGTATTTGATTCTAAAATACGCTTAGCCGCAACCACAAACATATGAACCAAAAATGTAAGCTCACAAAATCAGTAGCAGATTTAAATTGAGTTCACATAAACAAATATAATCAACAATCAATTAAACAAAATCTGAATCAAAGTCGAGACATGCACCAAATCGGATACATCATGTATAAACTCAATAGGCACGAAAATAAGTAAATCAAATCCCAGACACAAGCAAAATAATCAGATTGAACTCGATTCGAGACCCAACAAGGTCGACCCGACCCGGATACAAACACATGAAACACGAACACCCTTTTTAACAAGTCTCACCACACGAATATATTTCAAAAATGTTTCAAAATCTTGTTTTTTTTTGTCCACGAAATCAATAATAAATTATATATAACAATTATATATAACCGGTTTTATATAAAAGTGCAACAAAGTGAGATTTACTTTTCGACATACCAAGAGGATGAGAAGAAGAGGGTGAGACGTGGTGATGGCGATGACGATTACAGCGACTGTGGTGATAACTTGAACCAAATATGGACCCAAATCAAAATCAATCGTGGTTCTTGTACCTCCTTGATCTCCTCATGCTATTGATGGCAATGGTGGCGGCGTGAGAGAGCAGCAAGAACGGCGACGGATTGATGGTGACCGAGGTGTGGATGTCGTTGTGTGGCCGGTCATGGTGGTGAGAGGCTGATTGGTGAATGATGGCCATAATGATGTTGATAGTGGTGGTTACGGTAATAATGGTGGCGGCTTTTGGCTGGAGGGTGGCCGGATGTTGAGCGGCGGCTGGATAGGAGAAAGAGAGAGGTGAGGGAGAAATTTCAAATAAATAAATTGAAGCAGAGAATAAAAATTCAGAGAATAGAAATCGATGAAATTTTGTTCGATTCAGTAACAATGAAAATTAAGCGATAAATGAAAAAAATAAATAAATAACGTTTTGTCGTATGAGATCGCATGTATTTGTTTGTTGATTTTTTAATTATTTTTTAAATAACATCTCTAAAAATTAATTTTTTTAAATAATTATTTTTTTAAATATTTTCTTAATAACAATTCTAAAAATTAAAAAAAATTTTAAATAATTTTTTAAATTACTTTTTAATCTTATTTTTAAAATAAATATTTAAAAATTATATTTTTAAATTTTATTTACTTTTTTATTTTTTAATTATTTAAAAAAAATAATTATTTTATTTTTTTCAAAAACTTATTTAAAAATATAATTTTTTAATTTTTTAAATTTATTTTTAAAAAACTTATTTTTTAAAAAACTTATTTTTAAAAACTTATTTTTTAAAATTTATTTAAAAAATATTTTAAAAATGTATTTATTTATTTATTTTTAAATTATAGAAAATCTCTCGTTTCTCCCATTTTAATTAAAGTAGTGAAAATGAAAGTTAACAAAATCTGAAAGTGAACTCGCGAGAATTGAAATTCTCACCATTTAATTCTCGGCCTCCAAACAAGAGAAATTAGTTCATTTCCTTTTCTCTTGCTTTATTTCTCTGTACCAAACACACCCTTAGAGTTTTGGGTGAGTGTTATTATAATGAGGGTGAAACCCTAAGGCTGTGTTTTAAATATAAGAAATTACAAGAATTTAAAGTTTAGGGGCGGTGGTGTAAAATTTGCCACAGGGACCTCTTTTGTAATTTTTGATATTGCAAAAATTATAGTTCAAGACTCGTTTAGGCTCGATAATTCGATTTTGAACACAAATTTTACGCCATTGCGTTTAAAATGAATTTTTCCATGAAAAACAAGTGTTTATAAGACCAGTATCACATAATTGATATAACTAAAATACATTAGAAAGCTTATCAAGGTACGGTTGTGCCGGTACGTGTTATGTGACAGTTTTCACGTTTCACGAGGTAACCTCTTGTTTTCAAATCAAATGAGGTCCAAAAGCTCAAAAATATATAATAGGTAATAATAAATGAAATTTATTATTAAAGCAAGTTTGGAAATCATTGTCTGACACAAATTGTTTCGAGTTTTATAATCAAGTATTGCCCTAAAAACGTCGGTTGCTACAGTATAATCAATGAGGTGCATCATTATACATATAGGTGATAGTTTGTTTCAAGGATGTTGAAATCCTTGATGGTGTTGTAATAAGGGTGGGTCTCGCTTTGGGATTAGGTGTTGTGTAGTGTTGGGTAGTAGCCTCCATTGTAATGGGCTACGATCTTAACCCAATCTGGGATAAAAGGTAAGCGACGTTGTGGTAGGTGTGGTTCACCTTGGTGTGAAAGAACACGGTGGTTAGCCTAGTTCACGAAAAAAGAGGCGGCGTTGTGAAGAACTCCGCCATAAGGAGTTGGTGTCGTGTAGTGATTACGAACTACCGAGTGGGTGACTCGGGAGTGGAGTAGAGCGAGGAAGGTGTCGCTTGTGGCAGAACCACTATAAATACTGTGTCGTGGTTATGTCTTCTTACTCTTTATCTTTCATTACACCTTTATATATCTGTCTGTCAACGTCAAAATCTGGCATCTAAATAGATTGGCGTAAGTTGATCTAAATGTTTTAAAATGAAGTTTTTAATTTGGTAAAACTATTCAACCCCCTTCTAGTTTTCCACATAATCCTTTGTCACTAGTCACAAGTCTTAAAATAAGTCAAAATAATATCGAGAAACTAATAAACCCATAGATTAGCTTAAACAAACTCCCTTCATCACTTAACTTTGCATAATCTAAACTTTTTAATCGTTAAAATTCTTTTAGTATTAACTGTATCTATCTTTGAATATAGAAGTTTCGTTTGTATGTTCTAAACACGACACATTAGCACTTTGTTGGTTGACACTCAGAATGTGAATAATAAATCTTGAGGTTAATTAACTAATTATCAAAACCACTCGTTTAGAACTTATTATGAAGACTTAAGAGTTACACCTCACACGAATAAAGGTTTTACAAAGAGACATGTCAAACATGTGTGTACTTCACTCACTGGAGCTAGCATCTACTTAGAGGGCTATGTAAGGTAACGCAAACCCCTGCGTTATGCCTAGCTGGCGCTGCGTTAGGGCGCGTTACCATACCAGCTATGGGGCGTTGATGGTGGCGTTGCGTTTTGAGTTATCATAGAAGCGTGGACAGAGGCGGACCTACAGCCATTGTTGGTGGTGCCCAAGAACCACCTTAGAAACAAAATATGTTAAGAATCGATGTATAAAATATTTTAGGACCTACCTTGGAAACATATGAGGAACCACCTTAGATCCATTTGAAAGATGAGAATAAGATGGAAAGGAAAAAAGAATAGCCGGAAATGTAGCCGGACATAGATGCCGTCTCACGAAGAAGATGAAATTTTTCAAAAAGTTAAAAGTAAGAGTTGGGAGATGTGAGGTAGTGGAACAGTTTTGTCAAAGCTTGTGGGGTCCAAATCATAAAAGGATCAGAAAGTACATTTCATTTTCTATTTCTTTTAAAAGTTGTGATTTTCTTATTTTTATTAAATAAAATGAAAATGAAATATATTAGTGTACTAAAAAGGGTACTTCGTTCAAGATTGTACTAATATCGAAGGAATTAAATGTTTTCTCTTATTATCCATCGATTATAAATGATTGTAGTTAAAACGATAAAATGTGATTTGTGTATGAAATTATGCTAAAGTAAACTTATTTTGAGCAGTGCAGTGCGATGAGGACTGCACCCGACACGCATTCTTAAATGGCGATTAAAATTTTCACCTTGACAAAATGGGAACCACCTCGATTTTAAATTTGGGTCATGGCTGGCGTGGAGGAAAGCGTGCGTGTGCAAAAAATCAAAACACCCACCTGGCGGCTCGAAAGTTAAAAAAAATCAAAACACCCCCTTTTCTTTTAATGGTTACTTTTTTTTAAACTTTTTTTAAATAAAATTAAACTCCCACTATATATGGCACCCAATATTACCAAATATTTTCACACTTAAACCCAAACACTATTATTCATTTTAATATAAACACTATGGCTAACAATACAAACGAGGTTCGAATTGCTATCCTCCGGCGACTACGGACCGAAAAAGAAAAGGAGCTCCACCGGTGAATAATTTATTGGGTGAGATAACTCGTATTATGTGTCAGATGATTGAATGTGGTGAAGAGGTCGAAAGGTTGCGTGAGCTGCCTCAATACCAACCAGTTATCGGCTTCGGTCTACAAGCTCTGCTAATGACCGAGGAATCAGATATGTCTCTCAAACTCTTTGAGGGATGTTAGGAAAGAAGTCTTGAGAGCCTTTGAACAAAAGCAAGATCTCATCAACTATTACTCAACAATATAAAAGCTCAAGAGTCGTTGGATGATTTGTGTTCACGTATTGTATCGTATCGTATCGTAATTGTTTAGGTTTTTTATTTTGGTATGGTATTTTAGATTTGTCTTCTATTTTTATATAAATGCAATGAATTTAGTTTTTTGAAAAATTAGCTTATATTTTATTAAACAATAACACTTTAAACAACAATTTCACATTAAACATTAACAAATTAAACAACTACTACTATTACAATAATATTAACACATTAAACAACAACAACACCTACTCCATATGGAGATTATTCATGTCATCTAGAAGGTCATGGAGTACTGCACCCGACTTACATGCGTGATCTTCGGGATTCCTTTCTAATTTCAGTGATGCCTCAAGCATCTTTATTTTTATCTCAACATATTGTTTTGAGTGAATAACATCTTGTTTCTTGCTTCCAGCATGTTAATCGTTATATCTTTGACATTGCAGTTTGAGCACTATGTTGAATAAGAGCCTTGATCAAACTGTTGTTCAAAAACACCATTCCACATAAAATATCGATACCCATAATCTTTTGTTCTTGGTTGTTACATATTAAGGAAATCATAAGAAATGTATTATGATTATTTACCTTTGAACGAAGACATGCATAATATGGTTTACCATAAGTACCGATGACAATATGTTTCTTTCCACTATGAATTCCATTCGACAAGAACACAAGAAAGGATAATTTCGTTCCATCTAAGTTTCGAGGTTAAAGTGAGGATGGGTATGAGTTATAAGCGTTTATAGAGGGTATGAGTTTTGAGTTAATAACGTTTTAGTCAAAGTCAGTAAATTTGTTGTCCTTTATTCTGTATGTCAAGTATTTTCAACGTACCATACATTGTAAATCAATTAATCATAACCGTTTGATAACCTCAAGATCAAAAAATACTATCAACTACCATATTCACATCTGATCAAATCATTTTTATAATTAATTTAATTATTTATAACTAATTTAAATTAATTATGCATGTTTTATAAATTTATGTTTGTTTTTTTAAAGTATTTGTAATTTGTATTTTTACTTAATGAATGAAATATTATTTAAGAGGTGATTTAATGAAATATTAGTTTAAAGGGTTAATTTGTAATTTGTAGTTTCTAAAGAAAAATGGGTTCTAAAAGGGTTGTGTTATTGGGTGTATGATAAAGGATATTTTTGGGTGTTAAATGTATTGGTGTTAAAGTGATGTGGCGCCGAGATGACGTATATTTTTTTGTTACGATGTTATTACACCTAGTTCTCGCATCTCATTTTCAAAATATTCCAAATTTAGCAAGCATCTGGTCTAAACTTTTCTCTCTTTTTTTACTAGATTTGATTTTCATTTTATGATTAGAGTTTTGAAGTGTTTTTTTCCTTCTTAGTTAATTATTTTTCTCTGGATATGATTTAATTATAAAAAAATAAAAAATTATATTAACTTGAGCGTTTATATTTACTTTTCTCATTTCATTCCAAGCTCTCATCCCTACTTCGTTCACTATATTGATTTGATTTTGTTTTTTGAATTATGTTTCTTCATATTTTGCTTCAACTCTTTTTTAATTTTTCAATTTTGGTGATTTGTCTTTATCTTTGTCAATTTTTGTTGTGTATTTCTCATTTTATATTTTGTTTCGTGTTTTACTTTGAGTTTTGGCTTGTTTTGGTTGATGGATTCTCGTGTTTGGATTGTGTTTTAAAACTTTATATCTTGCTCTTAGCACAAGTATTTGAGCCTAGGGTGGTGATGCATGCCTGAAACCGAAAGTGGCAAACTATAAAAAAAAAAACCAAGGGTGGGGGTTAAGTTAATTATGCTTGCTTTCAATAAGTTTGGACGCATACCAGTTATTGTTGTGATTGAAGATTTGATCTGACTATATTAAAAAACATCTGCTCCTCAATGTAAAAAGTGAACTTTTAACAACTTATCATTTTGATATATAGATTTACTTGTTCAATGTGAATTCAATCATACTTTTTCTCAAAAAGAACCACTAATATGCCCATGTTTTAATAAAAAAAAAAACATATTTTGTAAATTTACCTGAGTTGCAAAAGTGTTAGAAGGATTGACTCAACTCATTACAAGTTTAATCAAATATATCTTTTAGATTATTATGCTTTACGGTTATTGTGGGTTTTGTATGGGCTCTGCATATACAGAGCCTATAGTTTTCCTAGTTAAACCATATAATTAAACTTTTACCCTTTGATGACTAATTAATTAACTTCTTACCATATAATTTTACTAACGTTCTATTTCAAAACTGTTATAAGTATAGATATTCACTAAATAAGTAAGTTCAAGTAGTTAAAAAGATAAGTAAGTGCGTGTTGCACCTTCTTGAACACGACACAAGATGATGAGTGAGTGAACATACCCTAACACAACCGAACCAAAGTACAACGATCATCTGCAGCATTGTTAATCATTCATGTCAGCAACAAATAATTTTCCTATAAGCACGATTATCACTTTCGTCACTTACTGAATTGATACAATCAGTGATATACTGTTTTTTGTAGTTTTCGGTTAT
Organism: Chrysanthemum lavandulifolium; assembly: GCA_022545495.1. Lineage (NCBI taxonomy): Eukaryota > Viridiplantae > Streptophyta > Magnoliopsida > Asterales > Asteraceae > Chrysanthemum > Chrysanthemum lavandulifolium. The sequence goes on along the minus strand of CM040246.1, from coordinate 115,949,389 downwards.
TTAGTTATTGATTTTTTTCCAATGTCTAAACAAGTAAACCAATCTGGTTCTTCGAGTTTGCGATTTTCTTAACACTCTAGTTATGACCTAGTATATTTTATTCGAGTCGTTAAAATGTAAAGTTAGTAATAAAATCTTGCTAAGAAAATAACGGTTTATGTAAATCGTCATCTAAAGTTAAAGGTTTTGATTAAATACACGTTCAAATTTAAAGATTTTAACTAAATAAACATATAAAAATATTGTAACAAAAGTTAAGGTGTTTAAACAAATAAACAAACAAAATTAATGTAAAACATAGAAAAATAAAAATTGAGCCTTTAGACTATTAGTTGACTTAAACTTATAGGAACATCCACAAATATTTTACAAATTTTTTTTTACAAAATGATAGATCATCAATAAAAATTATTTTAATTAATTTTCTGTCATTTTTTTTTAATTTTTATCTTCCTATAAATACATTACTCATCCTTTTGTGAAAAAGTTCTTTGTAAAATTTTGTAAATGTAACATTTCTCATTAGTTTAACGTAAATGTTGTTAGAATGTCTTGTGAAATAGGTGATTAAAACTTATTCACTTAAATAGAGTAATTTTCATTTGCTTACCTTTATTTTGGTGCTTAAAAAGGGACAAATCCCTACCATCTATCCAGTTTAATCTAATGGTGAGGATTAACCTAAGATTTAATAGATAAACCTAAGTACATGTTTTTTTCTTGTTTTTTTGTCTTTCTTTTTTATTCATATATATTTTTTTTGTCTTTTTCTTTTAATTCCGTTTTCCTTAAACTCACTTTTTTTTTTTTTTTTCGATTCACGTTATTCACGTTTTTTTAATTAGCGTTTTTTCTTCGATTTCATACGTTTCGTCTGTTTCATACGTTTCATATGTTTTCATACGTTTCGTCTTTTCATACGTTTTGCCTGCCGCGTTTTCGTCCTTTTCATACTTGTTTTACGCTTTCATACGTTTCGTCCATTTTCATACATATTCGTCCATTTTCATACGTATTCGTCCATTTCTTACGTTTCGCTTTGTTTTCTTACGTTTTGTTCATTATTCATACATTTCGTCCATTTTCGTTCGTTTTCATCGTTTCGTCATTTTCATACTTGTTTTACGCTTTCATCGTTTTAGTCGTTGTCATACATATTCGGTCATTTTCTTACGTTTCGTTCGTTTCGTCCATTTTAAATGTTTTCGGCCGTTTTCAGACGTTTTCATACATTTCTGAATATCATAAGTGATATTATGTGATATTCAGATGATCACAAGTGATTTTCAATTAATGTTTTGTAACATCAAAATCACAATTGATATTCAGAATATCACAAAGTGGTATCCAGAAAATCACAAGTGATATTTATAATATCATAAAGTGATATTTAGAATATCACAAAGTGATATTCAGAAAATCACAAGTGATATATCACAAGGGATATTTAGAATATCACAAATATATAATTTGAATAGCAGCTACATAGTTTGGGGGTATTTGTTTAATCTTATTTTATTTGTTTATAAGCTTATGTGTTTTCGGTTTATGTTTCACAAGCTTAATTTGAAACTTATAAAAATATGTAAATTTATATTTACCACGTGTAAAGAGAAAATAGTCAAATTTTGGTTTAGAGTTCATACATGTTCGTCCGTTTTCATACGTTTTGTCCGTTTTAAATGTTTTCGGCCGTTTCATATGTTTACGAATATCACAATAATATTACGAATATCACAGTGATATTTTGTGATATTCGGATGATCACTAAGTGATATTCGTGATATTCGTAAAATCACTTATGATATTCTATTCGAATATCGCGAGTGATTTTCGAATATTACAATCGATTTTCAACTAATGTTTTGTAACGTGAAAATCACAAGTGATATTCGAATACCACAAAGTGATATCAGGAAAATCACAAGTGATATTCATAATATCACAAGTGATATTCGAGAATATCGCAAAGTGATATTCGAAAATCACAAAGTGATATTGAGAAAATCACAAGTGATATTCGAATATCACAAAGTGATATTCGAGAATATCACAAAGTGATATCGAATATCATAGAATATCACTTGTGATAGTCGAAACGTGAAAGCGGACGAAAACATAAGAAAATGGGCGAATACGTATGAGAATGGACGAAACGTGAAAGCGCTCAGAAAACAGCGTTTGAAAATGGATGAAAGCGTATGAAAATTGATGAAAACAAAGAAAACCGGTGAAAGCGGACGAAAACGCGTTAAAACGAGCGAAATCGTATGAAAATAAAGCAACGAAGAAAAGCATAAATGAAAACAAACGTGAATTAATAAAAAGCGAATTTAAAAAAAAAAAAAAAAAAAAAAAAAAAAAAACTTGAATTGAATATAAAAACGTGGATTTAAAAATAAAAAGACAAAAAAAAAAAAAATATGTGAATAAAAAGAAATACATCAAATTAGATGGATGGTGCAGATTTGTCCTTTAGTAAGTATGAATTTGTGGGTAAGCAAAATAAAGTGTCTGCACTTAAATAACAACTAAATATTGTTTTAAATGTGATCCTACACAATATCCAAAATATTACCCATTTAAAAATTTTTCACAAAATTGACCTATTTTTACAAGTTCATTAAACAAAGAGTTAAAAGTGAACACGGAAATATTTCGTCAAATGAAATACATATAAAAATACAAGCTTATCATATTTCATTAACTGAATATCTAAGTACATCTTTAGATTAGCTTATTTTAAAAGAGCTGTTGGCTTATGAATTCTATATAAAAGGCGGTTATACAAAATGATCGCATGATTCTAACAAATAAGACGTCTTCATATTTGTTTTTTAATCTACAATATTGACTTATATTATATTAAATAATTTATCAATGAAAGCAGATCAAAAGTTAAAGCATTCAAAAGTTAAAGCATTTACAATGATAGTTTAATGAAAAGGTTTAAAACATATCTAAACTTTTATTTTGTATTTTTCTATACATAAAGAAACCTTTATAAATTAATCTCGATAAATTAATAACCCCAGTAAAACTAATAATTTGTTTAGTCCCAACTGGAACCAAGTCAAATTGAATACGTCAATAAAATAATAAGATAATAATTTTTTTAAAACTCGACAGATATATATTAGTCCAACGGACTATAAATTAATAATTACTAAAAATTTCATATAAATGTATATATGTGTATATGTGAGTGATACACTTCAAAATCTTAAGATTTTTTGGTAAAACATAATCCATAGTCACATGATTTTTGTTGAACTTCAAATCCATATTGAGTTTATCTTAAAATCACCTTATTGCATTAAAGAGAATGTGCGTTGTTTTCTCGTATTGCAACAAAAAGTGTTAATTTTATTTTCAAAAGTGTGAATGTGAACTCATAAATGTTAATTGGAACTTGTTTTTCAAATTTATTTTCGCCTTTAATGAGTGACATCAGAATTCAATAGTATATAGGATGAAAATTTAATGATATACATAAAACTTCTTTAAATTAATAAATTATTAATTTATTGATATAATAATATCTCGCTAAATTAATAAAATAAATTTCGGCCCAACACTATTAATTTATGTAGCCACCGTAGTTCTTAAAGCTTCGTGTATGGTAGCGCATAGTCGACACCAAACCAACATGACATAGTGCTCCCACCTCACCACCGCCCTCCTCCCGTGTTCCATTGAGATCGTATAGCCAGTGGCTTGAGCTAAAGATGTGGCATTTTGAAAAAATGATCGTTGGCCTCTCTAATGGTTGAGTTTTTAATTATTATTTTATTATTTTTTTAAAACAAAGGTTGAGTTTAGTTTTTGTTAAGTTCACGTTTATATATATCATACCTCATTTAATCATTTTTTATATAACTTTTTTTTTATCCTATTTACCATAATACTTAAAAAACTTCAAATATTGTAAACTATGAACATGGATAGTGTATGTGAATCCGATGATGGAGGTGAGTATTTGCCTTTAATGAAAGCTTATAAGTATCTCCAATTGTTGCAACAACAAGAGGCTCAAAGTTCACACTCGCGTAGTTCGATATACTATGAACGTGATGTTGTAGAAGAACGTTCGTTGGCCGACTATTTTTAGTGATAATCGAAAATATCCGGAGTACTATTTTAGATGTCGATATTGTATGAATAGGAAATTATTTTTAGAAATAGTCGAAGGTATATTTACTTGTACTCCCGACCTCTTACCGAACATTTGAATTCTTTAGAGTCCGACCCGATTGCACGAGTAAAATGAGTATTAGTCTTATTATGAGATGTAGTTCCGCCATACGTTAATTGTCATAAGATGCAACACTTAATGCATTTGATGAATATTTACAAATTAGTAAACATTGTGCATGTGATTAGGGGTGTCATATAAGCTGACCCGACGCGAAACCCGAACCCGAAAATGGCATTTCGGTTCGGGTCAATCAGGTCAAAAATTATATTCGGGTCAATCGGGTCAACCCGAATTGACCCGAGTTCTAAACTAGGTCGGGTTCGAGTATAATATTTGTCTCTTACTCGGGTTCGGGTCAAACTGAGTGACCCGAGTTTCATTTTTTTCTTCTAATTCGTATGTAAACACCAAAATTGTACTATTTTTAAACGACCTGGACCCGAACCCGAGTTGACCCAACCCGAATTGACCCAACCCGAGTTGACCCGAACCCGGATTGACCCGACCCGAGTGACCCGAGTTCTAAATAAGGTCGGGTTCGGGTATGTTTTTTTTAGCCTTGACCCAAACCCGATCGGGTCAACTCGAATAACACCCCTACATGTGATTGTCTAAATTATTTTACTATGTGCATTATTGATTTGTGCATGTCTAAGTTTTTTAGGAAACCAGACTTTAATGACATTCAAAATTTATATGCTACAAATAAGAGGGTTCATGGGTTTTGGGGAATGCTTGTAAGCATTAATTGTATGCACTGAGAATGAACAAACTGTCCGAGGCGAAAGGATGGCACCAACAATTTGAAAGAGGTGATAGAAAATATCTAACTATAATTTGTATTTTTATTTTAATAAATGAAAAATTAGTTGGTTTGAAAAAGAAAAATAAAATAAAATAGTGGATCCCAAAAAGGGTGTTTTGGCTTGAGCCACGAGGGAAGATGTTTTTGGGGGTGTGAGTGAAAGTAAGTGAAAAGGAGAAATGACGAGGTGGCAAAACATGACATTATTTTTTAGTTTTAGCTTGAGCCACTGATAACATCAAATAGTCCTGAATATTAAGTGTCAATTTTCCCGATAATGCTCTTATTTTATATCATTTATAGGGATTTACGCTTGTTTTCCTCTATATTTCACTTTCGTGTAAATTACGAGCATTGGAGCTAAAGAGACGCGGATTTGGAGAGTTTATTGAAGATATATGATAGTATGCTCATTTTGAAGATGTTACGCGTAACTCCCTCCTCACATTACGCGTAATGAGCGTGGCTCGGAAAACCAACTCAATCAAGATTACGGCATAACTCTCCAAAGATTACGACGTAACTAACTAGGTCAAATAAGGTTCCGCGCATTGCAAGCTACACCGTAACTATTGTCTCAACTACGGCGTAACCGAGATTTATTGAAGATACGGCGTAACTCTTTCCGGATGTTACCGTAACCGATTTTCAGTGCAAATTACGAAGATAATGGTGTTACTGGCGTAACTCTCAACTTGTTACTGTAGTAACGGATCCGGCCTATAAATACCATTCGATTTCAAAGATTTCTAATCATCCCATTTCACACACAACATCGGTGGACGTGAGTAGAAGGTTGAAAGCGGATCTTAGGAGCATACGGAGCCATCTCCGGAGGAGAAATCACTCCCCACGATAAGCATTAGCATTTTATCTTTTCTTTACTTTCAATTCATGTATTTCGTAATGTTAAACATTGAATCGATTGTTTTGGTTAATATGAGCTAAGCACCTCTGGTGCTAGCCTAGTTATGATTCTTTAATTGCTTTGTTTATGTTTACATTGCTTCCGCATAATTATTTCTAGTGTATGCATACATAGTTTGTTGGTAGCTACCCTTGTTTGAAGAGTTTTGAATGGCGGTAGTGGCTAGTTACTTAGAGATATGACCAACCTGACCCTAAGTAGGTAGGCGAGTGGGAAGGGTAAGATATGACCAACCGACGACCCTTCTTAGCTTGTGCGATTTGACCAACTCGATCACCTACCGTTTGGATGAACTTAAGAAGTCAGGGATGAGTGTTTAAGATGCTAGCGCCCGGGCACTCATTGTTACAAATATTGCATGTATCGGTACTTAATGACTTGGCTTAGGGGACTAAGAACAACTGGACTTCCGATGGGTCACCTGACATCTCCAATGGAACCATTTGCTGATAGGTTAGGACGAACTGACCAAATGTTGTCTTAGCGACTTTTACTCCCACTTGAAGTAATTGGAAGTAATTAAACATGAACTTAGCTTGACAGAATGAATAACTAGGTTAGCACACTTCTCCCATATTGATCACAACCCTCGTCTCTATTTGCTTTCTTTATTTTCTTATTTTAGTAGTTAATTAATTATTTTCAACCTTAAAATCTATTAAAATCTGTGACACCTAGACTTAGTTTAAATCTGCACACATAGCTCTTGGGATGACCTCGGTTTTACCGAATACTACACTACACACGACCGGGTACACTGCCTGTTAGTGCATTAGGGTAGATCATAGGTATTACGAGACAATATAAATATTAAGACCTGGTCAGTAAAACCTGCATCAAGTTTTTGGCGCCGCTGTCGGGGAGTTATATTAAGGTTTTTATTAAGTCTATTTTTAATTTTCTTTCCTTTTCATAATGTCAGGATTCAAGACTAGAAGCTCAAAGCCATTTTTGGTCACCCCGTTCGATGATCTGGAAAAACAATTTCGGACGAAAAAAATTTACTCACCAATTCCTATTCATAATATTTTCTCGTTTACTGAATCTAACCAATCGATGCGTAACACAAGTCATTGATGAAAATAATATCGAAGAAATAACCATGGAGCAGTATTTGGAGCAGCCAAATGTGAACAGTAAACGAGCCTTCACACAAGACTCTAGTGTGGAAAAATTCTCCATTCCGGACCAATTTATTCGGGAATTACACGAGCTAAAGTTTTCAGGAGACGAGAATGAGGAAGTTCAAAATCATGTGGAAGTAGTGCTCTAATTATCATTCCTTTTTAGTGTCTGGAATATCCCTAGCTATTCGGTTACAGCAAGAATTTTTCCTATGACTCTTACAGGGACTGCGAAAAGATGGTACAATAAACTCCCTGCCGAATGCAAGGAAACATGGGATCAATTAAGAAGATAATCGTTCAACAATTTTGCCCTCCTTCAAAGATGGTTGAACTTCTCGGTAAGATCCATCAATTCGTTCAAGATAGTGAAGAAACGTTGTATCAAGCGTGGGAAAGATTCAATGAGCTACTTTACCGATGCCCCACTCATGACTTGAACAAACACCAAATCGTCTATGTCTTCTACAGGGGAATTAACATAGAAACACGTGAATTACTCGATTCTCCTAGACCTATTCCAAGCATGACACCTGACCAAGCTTTGGAGTGTATTCGACAGATTTCCGAACATTTCTATAAATGGCATATAGAGACAGGGTATGGGCCAAAGGATAATTTCGATCATAAGGTGATGAAAACATTGACAAAGCAAGAATATAATTATGGTGAAATTTTCGAAAAGCGGAGGCTGGAAAGAGCCAATGAAAGTGAAGCCTGTAAGGTAGAAAAAGTAAAGTATATTTGGGACAAAGACCGGAAGCTTGACTTAGAAAAAGGATCCTTGACCATATCAAGGAATCAAGGGAACGTGATGAGAAAATTGAAAAAATGATGAAAACATTCGTGGAAAACACAGTTTCTTCTCTTAAGACTCATAAAGACCGGATAAAGGGTTTGGAGAAGAATGTAAACTTATGTTCTAAAGCCATCACAGACTACCTTGTTGCACGGGAAGAAGAAGTTGTCAACACAGTTGGAACAATCTTTGAAGAGCCCACTACCTTCTCGGAGAAGGTTAAACGAAGAATCAGCAAGGAGAAACTCTTACTCCTTGACGTTGAAGCTCTCCCGGTAAACCTTCCTCTTGTTAATTCCATTAAAACTGACCCTAAAAATATTTTGCAGGAATTAAGTAATGATTCCGATGAGACGTGTTAGGTCACCATACTAGTAACACAAGCATCAAATAGAAGAAATAGAAAGAAGAGATCGGATGAACAATCACAAACATACACGTATAGAGTATATGAAATGTTATGCGTAGAGAATGAGAGTGAATTGAACAACCAACCCTCAAGTGAGGGTTTACAAGAGTATTTATAGGAAGGAACTAGGGCAACACTCCAAGTTCCCATCCTTTTACTTATTGGGCTTGGCCTAGGCTTATGGGCTTTCTACATAAGCCTAGCCTTTATTACTAACATAAAAGCCATATTAAGCTAACTATTACATATGAATCACTAACACTTGAAATATAGTTTAGGAGTGATTCCAACAATCTCCCCCTAAGTGTTATTGATGAATGATAGAGTAATAAACGATGTAGGTGCTGATGTAATAGTAGCTTTGACTTCTTCTCGACATTCTTCTTTCTTGTGAGAAGAAGTGTTTTGATTCAAACAATCTCCAAAGTGTAGAGAAATTGTTTTCTTTGAAAGTTCCGCTTTGACGCCATCTTTTCTTTGTTCTTTAGTTCTTTATTCTTTGTGGTGAAAGTGATAGTATGTTGTTGTTGTGCGCATCAGTCCGCCGTTGCTCAAGTGTCTCCACGTCTTTCTCCAACATGCTCACACGCTCTTTAACGTTGGATTACCGATCTCGCTAAACCGTCAAGTCAAGCAGACTTAAAACGACTTAAACACAAATACAATGAAGATCGAGAATACAATGAATTCCGGGTCGTTAAGTCCCGAGGAGACTCGATGGTGTGTTAAACAAACTCGGAGGATAGAATGATCACTAAGGATAGTGATCAAAGGTTTTGATTAGAATTATTACACTCTGATTGCTTGGAATGGAATGGAGTACTGATTTGGAAAGCACAACAATCGATAAGAAAACGTAAGCGTAAGTTTAAAAACTACGATATCGCACAAAATAAAAAATGAAAACTAGGAAATAAAAGGCCTAAAAATATGAAAATAACATTTTGGAATCCTAAAGATAAAAGAAAATTATTAGAAAAAGAAAATTATTTTAACACTATTTAATTAATTATTATTAATTAAAACTATTTTAACTATTTAATAAATACTCTAAAATAAAAGAAAATAGGAAATAAGGCTAGAAAAATAAACTTATGACTTTGAAAATCTAAAATACTATAAAACTAATTTTAAAACTAAAATATATTTTCACACTTTTATTTAATTATTACTAATTAATAACTATTTTAAATACACTTAATTACTAGAAAATATAAAATAAACTTGGAAAATAAAATTTTAACTTTGAAAAATCTAAAATATGATAAAACTAATTTTAAAACAGAAAATATATTTTTATGCTTTTTAATTATTTATTACTAATTAATTACTATTTTTAACTATTTAAAATTATAATAAATACTAAAAGATAGAAAAATCTGAAACTTTTCTAAAAATCCTATATGATGACGAAACCTAAGAAAAAGAGAAAACAAGATTTGCTTATTAAAAGTTGAAAAGAAAAATCAAAAAGCTAAAAATCTTAAATAAACGCTATCACTATTTTATATTGATGTTTTGTGATTTTTATTTTTGAAAACTACTTATATACTAATAATATGAAACTTTAATAAAGACAAAAAATTTACAAAACTCAAATAAGCTGTTTGTTGTACTTAAAAGTCCAACAGTGGTGCTTTTGAGCTTATTTGGTGAAATAAGCTCAAACAAGCTTGACAGATGAAACAAAAGCTCAAAGTATATGCAAACAAGCTTAATGAACAGATCTGAGGCTAAGATATCTAAAGAAGCACTCTAAAAAGCTAAGAACAAACAAATAAGCACTAGGCTTAAAACACAGAAATGGGACAATCTATAAGCTCTTAGCAGCCCTAGCTAACAAGCTCAAAAGTGAAATACCAAACTTGATACTTCAAGATGGCCAGGTTGGCTTTCCAAAGAACTAGAGAACACAAGATTTGGACAACTAATAAGCTTAGTGCAAGCTTATCAATTTGGGACCAATAACTGTGCACAGGGCAGATTTATGGAACAGGTACCACCAAAAAGCTAATCAAAAAGCACTTAAGAAGCTGAGAAACCAAGAACTAGCATTTTTGTATTTTTTAAGCAACTAGACTATAAAAATCCAAAACCTTATAAACTGAATCCTACTAATAAGCACTCGGTGAAATTCAAATTTTATTCAAAACGACCTTATGAGATTTGACTTTTCTTAAAACTAGAAGAGTTGACTAAAATGAGATTTAAACCGATCTTAAACACCGATTATGATGTTATAAAGTGAACTAAGACTGATTAGAGCAAGATTAACAACTTTTAAACACAAAACAATAATCATGCATCATGAAATCTCAACAGTGAGCTCACAGTGAAAGATCAAATGAATTTTGACTTTTTGCTAACAAGGACTTGATTTTATGAGTGAGATGAGTTGTTTAAACCAAATTAGAGATGACCTCCAACAAGACCAATGACTAGAAACCTTTAAACACAATAAACCAAACACCCCTTTATGCTAACTGTTATGAAGATTTTTAGAGCAAAACACAAATTAAAACCATAAACTTGATTGCAGACCTTATGATATCACTTATTATGACTAATGAAGCCTAAATCAACAATCAAAACAACATTAAACTCAGAATTGATGATTATACCATTTCAACTGTTAAAACTAAATTTTTGTAAACTACAAATTGAGAAGAACAAGCTACTGATTTTAAAGTTTAGAAACACTTAATTATATCACAAAGAAACAGAAATATAAGATAATTAACCACTACAACAAGAAATACCAAATTTATCAAAAGCTTACAAATGCTTCCAAGCTTGAACCGAGAACCAAGATCAATGAACACCCCTATAAGCTTACCACTAAGCTACTAACCCAAGGCCATCCATAATACACCTTGCTCCAAATTGTGAATACCTTCTCCAAGTGATTTTTGATTTTCACTTATTTAATTGGTATTTTTGTGATTTTTTCTGTTTTTGAAGCTAAACTGAATTTTATTGTTTCTAATAGCTTTTATAAGCTATTTGGGAGCTTATGTGAGCTAACTCAGTCCATATAAACAACAAACAACATCATTTGATCCAACATGAGATTTTGCATAAATATGAGAATTTGCATAAACTTGAGAAATAGTTAAGACTTGAAATTGCTAATTGGAAAAGCTTTACAATACACTAGAATACTTGAAACAGAATGCTTGAAGGATTTAAATTACAATTTAACTTGAAAAACACTTAAACGACATTAAGAAACTAATAATACTCTACATATATCGATACATTGCATTCTATCTCTCCTTTATAGACTTTCTTGCATCTCTGATATCCTCTGAATCTTTCCCACCAAATTCTAGCCTTTGGATCACTCAAAATAATCAGAAATGTCCACATTGCTTTTTGGCGCCAAATATTCTTCATAGCAGTTTTAAGCAATTAATGGATTTGGTTTGAGCAATTAAGGATATTTGGAGTGTAGAGGAGGTGGAGGGGACATGGAATGGGAGGGGGGTTGAAAATGTGGTGAAAACCACTCTGGTTTTGAATATCTGGGTTGGGAGAGACAGAGCTACAGTAGCTCTGGTTTTTGAGCGCGAGAGAGTGGGTTTGACTATCTGTTGACCGAGCTTTAATAACAAAGGGGGGGTCAAAAAGGGGTTTGGCTGGGGTTCACAATGGTTTGTGGACTGGGGCTCAAGGTGCAAGGGTCAAAGGCATGTATTGGATTGGGCTTGTGATTGGGCTTTGGATATTATAAGGATCCGGTTTGGTTTAGTTATAACAACAAGGACCAATTTTGCAAATTTGCCAAACTTCAAGGACTGATCTTGCAACTTTTTCAAACTTCTCACAAGGACCAATTATGACCAATATTGATAAAACAAGAACCCTTTTTGCCTAAATTCCATTTTAAAAGTCCAAGGACTAATTTTGCAAAATTTCAAAGTTTGAGGGCCTTTCTTGCCAATTGACCAAAGAATCATTCAAGGATCATTTTAAACAACTTAGAATACTTCAGGACCTTGAATGATAAATTTCCACATTTTTGAATTCAGGGGACTAGATTTGTGACTTTTAAAACTTGGGGACTAAAGCGCCAATTTTGCAAACTTGATACATTTTCATCGATTTTGATATTTTTGCATTTACAACACATAAAACACTGATTTGTGATATTTTGATCATTTTGATGTGTTTCGAGTGTTTTCGAGATGATTTTGAGTTTAGATTACACAAAATGATGAGTATTTAGACACTCATCAATTACTGATCTTGATGAAATTCTCTTGGTCTTTAAACTTTGTAGATTCTTTGATTTGACGTAGAATCATTCTGACTTTTGTGTTGCCTTTTGAGAGAACTTGCATTAGTGATGATGTTGGTATGAGCATGTGAAGAATCTACACGATCATCCGCTCAGAGCTTCCATAAGAAGAAAACATACACACGGTTAGTAATAAGCGGATTAAGCACTTATAAGTTTGAATTTCGAGGCGTTATGAGATAGTATGAAAACACATCTCTAATTCGCACAAAGGCCGTTCTCGAACCTGGAGTCCCACAAGTGAGATAACACGATGTATCAAGCACACCTCTGATTCGGATGAGTCATTGAGGTACACCAAGCATCACTCACGATCGTAGACCGTTTGAGACACACTAAGCGTAATCCACGGGAGTTACCGAAGTGACTGCTTGTCGGTACGTTTGATGTTGACCACGCGGAGTTTCCATTCAATCACCGAGGATCACATATGAACCTCTCATAAATGTTCTCGACAGTTGCTAAGATCGTGAAGGACACGATAATATATCACTTTTGTTCCTTTTGTTGAACGACAAGCGATGAGTTGTCAAGTGTACCTAAGAGATCTTTTGATGAATCTCGTGGCTCTAGACTCAATAGTGCACTTTGGTTTTCTGGCGGAGACTAGGGAGAGGGTCTCCTTCAATACCGCAATCTCTAAGAGAAAGCCGATAGTTTACGAGGGTTCCCGTGAGAATGAAACAAACTTATGTTGGGAGAAACTTGAGTGGCTAAGAAGGTTTAGTGCATGCGTCCACCGGGTCCATGACGACTTTTAATCTTCAATACCGGTGTCACTAAGTGACAACCAATAGCATATGAATTGAACCCGGTGTGCGCCCTAAGTTGAATAAACGGAGGCTATTTCTTTTCACCCTTTTCTTTGCTTTTCTTTTAATTCTTCAACTCCTTCTTTCTCCGATTCTCATTTTCTCCTTTTATAATCATACCTAAGGACTTCTAAGTACTAACTATTTGTGATGTCCTTGGGTAGATCCCTCCGGCTCTGGCGGATCATAGACGATTATTCCTAACCTTAGTCACCTTATAACTCCATGACTAACCTATGTTGCCATAAAACCATTTTCTTGAAAATCTCTCAAAGTGGTTATGATTGAAAACATTTTGTACCATTGAAGAGTTTGATCATTTGCGTAAATACTCCTCCACACGTGCTTAAGTGTTTTGATGTAAATCTGCACGTTGAGAGAAAAGTGCGACTTCAATTAATCGACTCAAGATAGACAATTCCCGAGGGACACGGTTACGTTGCATAGTTAAAGAGTTACATTGTCGACTTTTAGGTGACAACTAGCTCTAATAACTATCTTGAAGGTGTGGACAAACCTCGAAAGGTTGTCAAACCCACAAAGTTCATGTCTATCAAGAGCTTCTCGAATAGGTACAATTTACTTGGATAAGTCTTTGGAAGACAAATCTTTTCAATGTATGATTTGCTCGAGATCCCGTCAATTCATGGGTTAAGTCTTTTCACACGACGATTCAATAGCAAATCAACATATTTTTATCACAATAATTTTCTCCCCTAAAAATGGCATATATAAATGTTATTTTTGATAACGTTTTGATAATAAATATGACCATTTGGAGTTTTGTAGGAAGATTATCACGAAGAACAATTTTGTGAACAAAGTTTTAGTAAATACTCCCCTCAACAAGTAATACTAACTTTTGAGGTTTTGAAAGCGTAAGGAAGTACTTGTTCTTTTGAGCAAAACCTTTAAAAGTGAAAGGTTTGATAGGTTTTACTCAAAAAGTAAGAAGCTTTCACTCCTTTTATAGGATTGTGGCAAAGCGCACTACGTGGTCCTTTCATTACAAGAACGGGTTGTACCATCGTTATGTGTGTACAAGCCATGGTCATAAAATAATCACACATCCAAATTAGTATGAAATTGAAGCAGTTTAAAGGGTACCGGTAGTCCAAAGCAATATCTCGAGAATGCGAACATGGCGTTGATACCTGTGAGAGTAATCTGGGACGACCACCTACAAAGCTCTCCGTAGTTACGAATCGGTCCTTCGCACAACCTTTCATCGATCCGACCGATGATCCTCTTTACATCCCGTTTGTCTTGAGATTTCCATAGCTTCTTCTACCCGATGCCTTCATGTATCTCCTTTAAGCGATAAGCTTACCCATCCCTAACCTTCTTCAGCAGGTGATCCCCAAACTTATGAAGATCTCTACATGCCATCATAGCTTGCGTTGTAGTTCACTATGGTAAACCACTCCGAATGGTTTGTTGACGAGAATGTATTGTGGAAGATGGTTGATGTCGGGAAGTTCTAGGCGAGGTCCGTGAAGTTGACACGAGTCCGATATGATTCAACGAAGAAGTTGTAAATCTTCTACACGCCTCGGATCACTATGCTTCGATGAAGATGAGCAAGGACTTGATGTATTCACGTTGAATTTCGATCGAGAATTGTCTCATTCTTCCCTGTACCTTGGCAATATACATATCTTCAATGTCGTTGAGAGACAAGTTCGAAAGTCCGCTTCACGTAATTCATAGTCCCTTTCGCCTTGTCTTTTGACCACGGCGGTCTTGAGGAAGGTGTAATCCCATTTAGATGAAAGAGTGACATGCTTAACAAAGAACGATCCCTTTATCACTTTATACACTTCATGTTGAGACTTTCGAACCGCGACTTTTGTAGTAGATTCGCTCGGTGTTCCGCCAATGGTGAATCCAGACATTGCATCAATGTCATACCTTTCCACGTTGTTGGAAAACATGTGGGCAGCCTTTTCTTCGATGGTTGTGCAGTTGGAGTATATGGCTGCCGGGAACGCAAGTGTAAGTGATGTAGATTCTGGTTTCTTTGATGAAGCGGGAGAGGTGGGTTGTTGTTGGGGCTTGATCTATGCTTGAAAACAGTCAAGCTACCTCACACAAGCCTGCCACTTGTGAATGGCAGACCGTAAGAAGCTTAAAACTGCTTAAAACACAAATGCAATGAAGTCCTGGAGAATATAGTGAATTCCCGGGTCGTTAAGTCCCACGGAGACTCAATGGTGTGTAAACACTTGATCAGACGATAGAATGATCACTAAGGATAGTGATCGGAAAGGATTTGGACGGATAATTACACTACTGAGAAAGTTAATAAATAACAGCGACTTAAATACAGATTAAGAAAATTAAAAAGATAAAAGATATTAAATAAACGCTATCACTATATTTAAAGTGATGAACGTTTAAAACCTAAAACGACGCTTTAATTAAAAACTACGTAACGCACAAAATAAAGCGTGAAAATAAAGAAGGAAAATACCTATGTATATAGAAAATACATTTTACAATCCTAATTATATAAGAAAATTATTAGAAAAGAAAATTATTTTATAACTAATTAATTAATTATTATTAATTAAAAACTATTTTAAACTATTTAATAATACTCTAAAATAAAAGAAAATATGAAATAAGACTAGAAAAATAAAATTAAGATTTAGAAAAATCTAAAATATGATAAAACTAATTTTAAAACTGAAAATATATTTTTAAGACTTTTTATGTATTTATTATTAATTAATAACTATTTAAAACTAATTAAAATGCTAGAAAATACTTTTTAAGCTAAGAAAATTATGGAAAAATACTTTTTAGGCTTTTTATATTTATCTAAACTTAAGAAAATTGAAAAATTATTTTTTTGAAACTTTTCTTAATTAATTGTATTAAAAGCTATTTAAAAATGCTGAAAAACTAATTTAAATAAAGAAAAATAGCAAACCAACTTGGAAAAATCTGAAAATTTCAGGAAAACTCTAAAATTATATTAGGAAGCTAGGAAAAATAGAAAAACAGGGGGGTTGTGTGGAGGAATAAGGAACTGATGAGGAATAAGCTTATGAATAAGCACTAGCAATAAGCTAAAAGCTACCAGATGACCACCACACTGAAACAGAAGTTATGAAATACTAAAAGAACCAAAATGAAACAAGTTTCAACAAGCTAAAACCTCTGAATTGCAAGTGAACAGATTTTAGAATATGAGCTTATGAACTAAAGACAGATTTCAGGTGCTCACTTTGGGCTTAGAAATAAGCACTAAAATAAGCTGGAAACTGAAAAGCAACAAATGGAACCTAGACTAGACCTGGGTGAGAGCATGCAAACCAAAGATCAGACCCTAGTGAGCTAAGATGAGCTCTATGCAAGGCTAGCAAGATCTGCATAATCCCTGTGCAGGCTTAGGGCCCTGCACAGGGGACTTAAGCCTATGATCACAAGCCCTTTTTAGCTTATAAAAAAAATTGCAAAAATATATTAAAATGGACATGATAAAATAGACCAGTAGAAGTTCTAAATACAACAAGTTACACTGAAATTGGCCAAGAGATGAACTCATGAAAATTCTTCCTAGCTGAGCCCAAAACAGGTTTTTGCACAATTTTGACTTTTGAAGAAACTGCAAAGTTGACTAAATGGAACTTTGATCTGGATTTTCCAACTGAAAATGATGTTTATTGATGAAATGAACTTAATGCAAACAATGTTTATGGAATTTAAGCACAAAATCAGTTCTTGTTTTGACAATATTACAACAGTGAAGCTATAAGGACAGTTTACATGAAATTTTGACTTTGGTAGTGAGCTGATGCAAAATGAAGACAGATTTAAACTTAAATGAACTAAACTAGTATATAACAACAAGAGTTAAACACTGCACTAGCCCTGAACACAGTTAAATCAGCAATTCCAAACACACCTATAATTGTTGTTTTGAAGAGTTTAGTGCTACAACAAGTTTATAGACTAAGTAACCTATTAATTAACTTATATTAGCTATAATCTGAGATAATTGAACTGGAATTAACAAGCTTAGAACACTTTAAACTAAAATACAAATTTGAGAAATTTCTTACAAAATGAGTCCAATGCTCAAAACCGAGAACCAAGGTCCAGAATACACCCTATTGCTTCCCAAGAAGCTCTAGACCAATGAACAATCCAAATCCAGCTCTGCTTCAGCTCTTGATCATCATTCCCATTGATTTTTGAATTTATAAGTAATTTCTTGAGATTTTTGGGAATTCTTGTACTTTGAATATAAGCTAAGTTATAAATGATTTCACTAGCTTAAACAAGCTACTAGGAGCTTATACAAACTGATTGATCCCAGAATAACAACTTTAAACAACATAAACCAATTTTTGAGATTTTGGCTCAAAAATTTGCATAAACTGTATATGTAACTAAAACTTGAAATTGAAACTGGCAATATGTTTTTATTACACTAACATGAAATTACAAAGCATTTGAAAACTTAAACATAAACTGTAAAACATGAGAATATTAAAACGACATAAGGAAAAATAAAACTATACTAACTACTCTTTTCTCTACTCCTCTTTCTTCTTTTATAACAAAATATCATCCCCACTTGTTTCGAGCACTTCCACATGATCTCGACCATTGAATTCAACAAAAGTGCCATATGTCATTTTGGCGCCAAAAGGTCTTAAGGTGTTTGAGCTTTAATGAGGGTGGGTTTAGTCAATTAAAGGTTTTGTTGTTTAGAGGAGTTGGAGGGACATAGGGGATGGATAGGTGAGGAGGGGTTGAAAATGTTGGAAAACCATGTACGGTTTTGAGTTCTGAGGGTGGAGAGGTATGTCTCTGATGGAGGCGGTTTTGGTTTGTTTGACTTTATTTGACCCGTGGCTAATAATACAAGCGGGGTGGGTTGGATTTTGGGCTAAAGGTTGGGCCAAGGTGGATTGGATTTGGATTGATATAACAAAAGGGTGTCCGTTTGGTTTGTGTGGTATCTGAGGACCAAAATGTAAATTATCAAACTTCAAGGACTGAACTTGAACTTTTCCAATGCTCTCACAAGGACCAAACTTGACAACTTTGATAGAACAAGGACCCTTTTGCATAAAATCAATTTTTAAAAGTCCAAGGACTAGTTTTGCAAAATTTCAAAGTTTAGGGACCTTTCGCCAATTGACCAAAAATTCATTCAAGGATCATTTTAAACAACTTAGAATACTTGAGGGACCTTGAATGATAAAATTCCACATTTTGAATTTCGGGGACTAGATTTGACAACTTTTAAAACTTGGGGACTAAAGCGCCAATTTTGCAAATTTGATACGTTTTCATCGATTTTGATCTTTTGCATTTAAAACACATAAAACACTGATTTGTGATATTTTCATCATTTGATGCATTTTGAGTGTTTTCGGATGATTCTGCAGTTTAGATTATACAAAATGATGAGTATTTAGACACTCATCAATCCCCACATCGAGATATTGCTAGTCCCTAGCAATGATTTGAAAAACTTGATGGATTTGAAAACTCTTTACCAAAAGCCATCATACGAGTAGCCAATTGTTTTGATTCAAGTAAGAACCTTGGTACAACGATAACCAAATGATTTATTGGCAAATCATAAACCATATAATCTGGATTTGATGTGTCTTTACCGTGCCGTACCCATACGGACTAGCCAACTCTTAGATAAATTATCGGGATTATCTTTGGTGAGTGAATACCAATTATGGATTTTCCATCGCCTTTACCACAAGCCATAACCTTGCGGGCTAGCCAACTCTTCACTTTTTAGGATATGGTGAGTTGAGAACCATACAATTTTGGGCAAATTGCAAGCCATATAAACGGATTTGAGAAATCTTTACCAAGAGCCGTTTGCTCTGGATTAGCTAATCCTTTTGTCTTACTGTACATGGCGGATCGATAACAAATGAGTAAGTGTAGAACACTTACTCCAAAAAAATTACAGCCAAAAACGGGAATTGGATAGATAATATATGATAAAATTCGTGAGAATTCCCCACCACTTAGAAATGAATATTGCCCTCAATATTCAAAGTACCCAGCGATTATGCCGAAACAAAGAACGTAAAGGGAAATATTACGGCCATTATTTTGAAAGATTTTTTTTTTTTTTTTTTTTTTTTTTTGAATTATATATATATAACATGTGGGCATCACCCCACACTTAGATGGTAGAAAGGGGTAAGAAGGCGAGAAATATGGGTGAAAACCCATATAGTGTGTCATCTTGTTTTTGATTTCAGTCGCTAGCTTGACTCGACCCCGTATTCATTGGTTCATGGGGAAGCAAAGTGGAATAAACAATCTCCATCGGACTTTCATTCAAGATGTTTGGATAAACATTGAAGTACGCGAAAGTTCCACACCGATGAGATATAGAGAGAACCGGCTCATAAATAATAAATGAAAATGCCGGGGTCAATGATGGTGTCCTCATTCCCGAAGGAGAAAAGGGAAAGAGCAACCACACCATTAGTGAAGAATGGAATAAATATGTGCATCACAATGCATGTCCATTCCTCATCAGAAAGAAGCAAATCACCATTTTTGACATTTTAAGCTTAAATTTGAAGCTTTTATGGTGATTGGTAACAAAATTCCGGGAGGAGAGCTGGAAGCGGTTCTTCAATCATGATTTTCAAGAAAAGGATGTCTCCTCCGAATCAAAGTAAGTATTGTCAATTCTGTTGGAATCGACTCATCACTAAGAAAATCATCGACCTCCTTCCAAAGTTGTCATCTTCCTCATCCGGGTGAGAGAAGGAATGGAAGAGTCGGAAATGGGATAAGAAATGAGTGGATGATCATTATATAGGAGATTTCTAGTTTCTCCAAGATCGGCTTCAAATCAAAGAGATCATCGTCACTTTCGATGAAAGTGGATGATGTGAGTGAGTTCATCGGTGAACTCCTCAAGAAGAGGATCGATCGTGGAGTGATGCCTCAACATACTCGATGTCTCCATAAGATTTACAATCATCGCTAAAATCGGAGAAAGTCTCAAATTGATCATTTGGACACTCAAGAGGAAAGGATATCACACATATGGTCAATAGTTCCCTCGTGACTCTCCGGGATTGGGACAAGGTCCTCAACACTAGACTTTATAAATTAAGTCCGATTCCTTTTGAACAAGTGTCAAGATGCTCATCCCCATGTTCGAGAGTGAGTGGGAGCTTGGTGTGATAACAACGATGAGGGAGTTTAGACGGACTAGCATACATATGTTTAATACTTTCCATTTGTTCTTACGCTAGTAATTCCATCATAGTCTTTTCTCCCGATTGTTCATGGAAGGAGTCTCAACCGATGAACTTGATGAACCGTTATAAAATTGTAGGATATCAAGGATATCTTCATCATCATCGTCATCGTGAATGAAACGGAATCGAGAGCTAGATTTGGCCGCTTTTTCTTTTGCAATTGACTCCTAATAGATTGTTCAAAGGCAATATGGGAATCTAATTTAGCGACCCGCTCTTGACTAACAACACTTCCATGGATTTCTCATTTGGATTATCTTGGGGATGTTTAGATTCCTTCAAATCTTTCACTAAATCCAAAAGATCAAGGAGAAGATTTTGAGGAAGTGGGTCAGCCGGTATTGTAGAGGTTGGTCATGATACTGAAGAGTCGTAATTGTTACAAGGAAATGGGTTCCTTGTTTGACAATCCGAGCTAGAGTGAGGACCTCCATAATACTCACAACAAGAAAGCGATGTGGCCGTGAGTGGTATGTGTTGTAGTCATAATTGTTATCGAAACCGCTCATAGACAAGCGTGTTTCAGTTGACAATCAGAATCGGAATGTGAACCACCACAAGTACTACACAAGAAAGCTACTTGAGTCTCGTAGTGTGGTAGGCGATGGAATAAATCGATCGTGTTATGGTAGGAATAGGGATCCACGGTTATAGATGGACCCGCTTCCGATTCCACCATGCTACAACCGGGGCAATTGCCACCATTATAAGGACCACCACACCATTGACAACCAAGAGGGTGAGGAGGGCTTGATCTATGCTTGAATGACCACCGCTACTTGCGAATGGCGGAATCGTAAAAAACCGCTTAAAACACAAATACAATGAAGTCCCGGAGAATATAGTGAATTCCGGGTCGTTAAGTCCCACGGAGACTCAATGGTGTGCAAACACTTGATCGACGATAGAATGATCACTAATGATAGTGATCGAAAGGATTTGGACGGATAATTACACTCACCGAAAAAGTTAATAAATAAAAATGACTTAAATACAAATTAAGAAAATTAAAAGATAAAGATATTAAATAAACGCTATCACTATATTTAAAGTGATGAACGTTTAAAACCTAAAACGACGTTTTAATTAAAACTACGTAACGCACAAAATAAAACGTGAAAATAAAGAAGGAAAATACCTATGTATATAGAAAATACATTTTACAATCCTAATTATATAAGAAAATTATTAGAAAAGAAAATTATTTTTATAACTAATTAATTAATTATTATTAATTAAAAACTATTTTAACTATTTAATAATACTCTAAAATAAAAGAAAATATGAAATAAGACTAGAAAAATAAAATTAAGATTTAGAAAAATCTAAAATATCATAAAACTAATTTTAAAACTAAAATATATTTTTAAGACTATTTATGTATTTATTATTAATTAATAACTATTTAAAACTAATTAAAATGCTAGAAAATACTTTTTAACTAAGAAAATTATGGAAAAATACTTTTTGGCTTTTATATTTATCTAAACTTAAGAAAATTGAAAAATTATTTTTTGAAACTTTTCTTAATTATTTGTATTTAAAGCTAATTAAAAATGCTTAAAAACTAATTTAAATAAAGAAAAATAGCAAACCAACTTGGAAAAATCTGAAAATTTCAGGAAAAGTCTAAAATAATATTAGGAAGCTAGGAAAATGGAAAACAGGGGGTTATGTGGAGGAATAAGGGCGATGAGGAATGTGCTTATGAAATAAGCACTTGAATAAGCAAATGGAACCAGATGGCACCAAACCAAAACAGAAGTTATGAAATACTAAAAGAACCAAATGCAACAAGTTTCAACAAGCTAAAACCTCTGGATTGCAAGTGCACAGATTTGATGAATATGAGCTTATAAGCTAAAAAGCAGATTTAGGTGCTCACTTGGGCTTAGAAATAAGCACTAAAATAAGTGAAAGCGAAAACCACAAATTGGAACCTAGACTAGACCTGGGTGAGAGCATGCAAACCAAAGATCAGACCCTAGTGAGCTAAGATGAGCTCTATGCAAGGCTAGCAAGATCTGCATAATCCCTGTGCAGGCTTAGTGCCCTGCACAGGGGACTTAAGCCTATGATCACAAGCCCTTTTTAGCTTATAGAAAAAATTGCAAAAATATATTAAAATGGACATGAGAAAATAGACCAGTAGAAGTTCTAAATACAACAAGTTACACTGAAATTGGCCAAGAGATGAACTCATGAAAATTCTTCCTAGCTGAGCCCAAAACAGGTTTTTGCACAATTTTGACTTTTGAAGAAACTGCAAAGTTGACTAAATGGAACTTTGATCTGGATTTTCCAACTGAAAATGATGTTTATTGATGAAATGAACTTAATGCAAACAATGTTTATGGAATTTAAGCACAAAATCAGTTCTTGTTTTGACAATATTACAACAGTGAAGCTATAAGGACAGTTTACATGAAATTTTGACTTTGGTAGTGAGCTGATGCAAAATGAAGACAGATTTAAGCTTAAATGAACTAAACTAGTATATAACAACAAGAGTTAAACACTGCACTAGCCCTGAACACAGTTAAATCAGCAATTCCAAACACACCTATAATTGACTGTTTTGAAGAGTTTAGTGCTACAACAAGTTTATAGACTAAGTAACCTATTAATTAACTTATATTAGCTATAATACAGCATAATTGAACTGGAATTAACAAGCTTAGAACACTTTAAACTAAAAATGCAAATTTGAGAAATTTCTTACAAAATGAGTCCAATGCTCAAACTGAGAACCAAGGTCCAGAATACACCCTATTGCTTCCCAAGAAGCTCTAGACCAATGAACAATCCAAATCCACTCTGCTTGACTCTTGATCATCATTCCATTGATTTTTGAATTTCTAAGTAATTTCTTGAGATTTTGGGAATTTTGTCTCTTGAATATAAAGCGAGTTATAAATGATTTCACTAGCTTAAACAAGCTACTAGGAGCTTATAAAAGCTATTGAGCCAAGAACAACAACTTTAAACAACATAAACCAATTTTTGAGATTTTGGCTCAAAATTTGCATAAACTATATATGTAACTAAAACTTGAAATTGAAAGCGGCAATATGTTTTATTACACTAACATGAAATTACAAAGCATTTGAAAACTTAAACATAAAGCAGTAAAACATGAGAATATTAAACGACATAAGGAAAAATAAAACTACACTAACTACTCTTTACTCTTCTCCTCTTTCTTCTTTTTATAACAAAATATCTTCCCACTTGTTTTCGAGCACTTCCCACATGATCTCGACCATTGAATTCATCAAAAGTGCCATATGTCATTTTGGCGCCAAAAGGTCTTGAGCGTGTTTAGACATTAATGGGTTTGGTTCAATCAATTAAGGATATTTGTTGTTTAGAGGAGTTGGAGGGACATAGGGGATGGATAGGTGAGGAGGGGTTGAAAATGTTGAGAAAACCATGTCCGGTTTTGAGTTTACTGGGGGAGGGAGAGGTATGTGGAGGCGGTTTTGGGCGTTTTTTGGTTTGTTTGACTTTTGTTGACCGAGGTGTGATATCAAAGGGTGGGTTGGATTTTGGGCTAAAGGTTGGGCCAAGGTGGATTGGATTTGGATTGATATAACAAAAGGGTGTCCGTTTGGTTTGTGTATAATACAAGGACCAAAATGTAAATTATCCAAACTTCAAGGACTGAACTTGAACTTTTTCCAATGCTCTCACAAGGACCAAACTTGACAAACTTTGATAGAACAAGGACCCTTTTGCATAAAATCCATTTTTAAAAGTCCAAGGACTAATTTTGCAAAATTTCAAAGTTTAAGGACCTTTCTTGCCAATTGACCAAAAATTCATTCAAGGATCATTTTAAACAACTTAGAATACTTCAGGGACCTTGAATGATAAAATTCCACATTTTGAATTCGAGGACTAGATTTGACAACTTTTAAAACTTGGGGACTAAAGCGCCAATTTTGCAAATTTGATATCGTTTTCATCGATTTTGATCTTTTGCATTTAAAACACATAAAACAACGATTTGTGATATTTTGATCATTTTGATGTGTTTTGAGTGTTTTCGAGATGATTTTGCGTTTAGATTATACAAAATGATGAGTATTTAGACACTCATCAATCCCCACATCGAGATATTGCTAGTCCCTAGCAATGATTTGAAAACTTGATGGATTTGAAAACTCTTTACCAAAAGCCATCACTTGGAGTAGCCAATTGTTTTGATTCAAGTAAGAACCTTGGTACAACGATAACCAAATGATTTATTGGCAAATCATAAACCATATAACGGATTTGATGTGTCTTTACCGAAGCCGCACCCATACGGACTAGCCAACTCTTAGATAAATTATCGGGATTATCTTTGGTGAGTGAATACCAATTATGGATTTTCCATCGCCTTTACCACAAGCCATAACCTTGCGGGCTAGCCAACTCTTCACTTTTTAGGATATGGTGAGTTGAGAACCATACAATTTTGGGCAAATTGCAAGCCATATAAACGGATTTGAGAAATCTTTACCAAGAGCCGTTTGCTCTGGATTAGCCAATCCTTTTGTCTTACGTAGACATGGCGGATCGATAACCAAGATGAGTAAGTGTAGAACACTTACTCCAAAAAAATTTTGGCCAAAACGGGAATTGGGTAGATAATATATGATAAAATTCGTGAGAATTCCCCACACTTAGAAATGAATATTGCCTCAATATTCAAAGTACCGTGTTATGCCGAAACAAAGAACGTAAAAGGGAAATATTACGGCCATTATTTTGAAAGGTTTTTTTTTTTTTTTTTTTTTTTTTTTGAGATATAATATATATATAACATGTGGGCATCACCCCACACTTAGGTGGTAGAAAGGGTAAGAAGTCGAAATATGGGTGAAAACCCATATGGTGTGTGCTAATGTTTTTGATTTCCGAGTCGCTAGCTTGACTCGACCCCAATTCATTGGTTCATGGGAAGCAAAGTGGAAGAAACAATCTCCATCGGACTTTCATTCAAGATGTTTGGACAAACATTGAAGCACGTGAAAGTTCCACACCGATGAGATATAGAGAGAACCGCTCATAAATAATAAATGAAAATGCCGGGTCAAAGATAGTGTCCTCATTCCCAAGGAGAAAAGGAAAGAGCAACCACACCATTAGTGAAGAATGGAATAAATATGTGCATCACAATGCATGTCCATTCCTCATCGAAAGAAGCAAATCACCATTTTGACATTTTAAGCTTAAATTTGAAGCTTTTATGGTGATTGGTAACAAAATTTCCGGGAGGAGAGTCGAAACGGTTCTTCAATCAATGATTTTCAAGAAAAGGATGTCTCCTCCGAATCAAAGTAAGTATTGTCAATTCTGTTGGAATCGACTCATCACTAAGAAAATCATCGACCTCCTTCCAAAGTTGTCATCTTCCTCATCCGGAGTGAGAGAAGGAATGGAAGAGTCGGAAATGGGATAAGAAATGAGTGGATGATCATTATATAGGAGATTTCTAGTTTCTCCAAGATCGGCTTCAAAATCAAAGAGATCATCGTCACTTTCGATGAAAGTGGATGATGTGAGTGAGTTCATCGGTGAACTCCTCAAAAGAGGATCGATCGTGGGAGTGATGCCTCAACATACTCGATGTCTCCATAAGATTTACAATCATCGCTAAAATCGGAGAAAGTCTCAAAATGATCATTTGGACACTCAAGAGGGAAAGGGATATCACACATATGGTCAAAAGTTCCTGTGACTCTCTTGGGATTGGGACAAGGTCCTCAACACTAGACTTTATAAATTCGTCCGATTCCTTTTCGTGAACAAGTGTCAAGATGCTCATCCCCATGTTTAGAGAGTGAGTGGGAGCTTGGGTGTGATAACAATGATCGAGGGAGTTTAGAAGGACTAGCATACATATGTTTAATACTTTCCATTTGTTCTTCGCTAGTAATTCCATCATAGTCTTTTCTCCCGATTGTTCATGGAAGGAGTCTCAACCGATGAACTTGATGAACCGTTATAAAATTGTAGGATATCAAGGATATCTTCATCATCATCGTCATCGTGAATGAAACGGAATCGAGAGCTAGATTTGGCCGCTTTTTCTTTTGCAATTGATTCCTAATAGATTTTTCAAAGGCAAACTGGGAATCTAATTTAGCGACCGCTCTTGACTAACAAAACTTCCATGGATTTCTCATTTGGATTATCTTGGGATGTTTAGATTCCTTCAAATCTTTCACTAAATCCAAAAGATCAAGGAGAAGATTTTGAGGAAGTGGGTCAGTTGGTATTGTAGAGGTTGGTCATGATACGAAGAGTCGAATTGTTACAAGGAAATGGATTCCTTGTTTGACAATCCGAGCTAGAGTGAGGACCTCCACAATACTCACAACAAGAAACCGATGTGGCCGTGAGTGGTATGTGTTGTAGTCATAATTGTTATCGGGAACCCGCTCATAGACAAGCGTGTTTCGATTGACAATCGAAGCGGAATGTGAACCACCACAGACTCACAACAAGAAAGCTGCTGAGTCTCACAGTGTGGTAGCCGATGGAATAAATCAATCGTGTTATGGTAGGAATAGGGATCTTGGTTATAGATGCACCGTTTCGATTCCACCATGCTACAACCGGGGCAATTGCCACCATTATAAGGACCACCACACCATTGACAACCAAGAGGGTGAGGATAAGACATAGAAAGAATCAAAGGTTAACAGAGGGTAAGAAATGAAGAATCAAAAGGTAAGAGGGTAAAGAGGAATATTTTGGTATTTTTGAAAACATGATGATAAAACAAAGAATGAAAATATTTTTATGTTTTTAACACTTTAGGAAAAGTGTTAATGAACTTTTGGATTTTTGAAAACTTTACAAAAAACTTTTACAAAAGATGGGGTATGTGCAAGAATGAGTCCGAAAAGGCTAAACACACGCTA
The DNA here is from genome assembly GCA_022545495.1 of Chrysanthemum lavandulifolium. Taxonomy (NCBI): domain Eukaryota; kingdom Viridiplantae; phylum Streptophyta; class Magnoliopsida; order Asterales; family Asteraceae; genus Chrysanthemum; species Chrysanthemum lavandulifolium. Next base: position 115,921,823 of record CM040246.1, on the reverse strand, counting down.
AAGCCTCCCGGAATGGCGCCTAAAATTTGATCGGTGCTAAACCGTCAAGTCTAATCACACAAGCCGCCACTTGTGAATGGCCAACCGTAATGACTTAAAACAGCTTAAACACAAATACAATGAAGATCGAGAATATAGTGAATTCGGGTCGTTAAGTCCCACGGAGACTCAATGGTGTGCAAACACTTGATCAGACGATAGAATGATCACTAATGATAGTGATCGAAAGGATTTTTGGATAATTACACTCTTGAAAGTTAATAAATAACAAATGACTTAAATACAAATTAAGAAAATTAAAAGATAAAGATATTAAATAAACGCTATCACTATATTTAAAGTGATGAACGTTTAAAACCTAAAACGACGTTTTAATTAAAAACTACGTAACGCACAAAATAAAACGTGAAAATAAAGAAGGAAAATACCTATGTATATAGAAAATACATTTTACAATCCTAATTATATAAGAAAATTATTAGAAAAAGAAAATTATTTTTATAACTAATTAATTAATTATTATTAATTAAAACTATTTTAACTATTTAATAATACTCTAAAATACAAGAAAATAGGAAATAAGACTAGAAAAATAAACTTAAGATTTAGAAAAATCTAAAATATGATAAAACTAATTTTAAAACTAAAATATATTTTTAAGATTATTTATGTATTTATTATTAATTAATTACTATTTAAAACTAATTAAAATGCTAGAAAATACTTTTTAAACTAAGAAAATTATGGAAAAATATTTTTAGGCTTTTTATATTTATCTTAACTTAAGAAAAATGAAAAATTATTTTTTGAAACTTTTCTTAATTATTTGTATTTAAAGCTAATTAAAAATGCTTAAAACTAAATTAAATAAAGAAAAATAGCAAACCAACTTGGAAAAATCTGAAAATTTCAGGAAAAGTCTAAAATAATATTAGGAAGCTAGGAAAATGGAAAACAGGGGGTTATGTGGAGGAATTTGAATCGAGTGGAATGTGCTTATGAAATAAGCACTTGAATAAGCAAATGGAACCAAAATGCACCAAAACCAAAATGAAGCTTATGAAAGCTAAAGAACCAAAATGCAACAAGTTTCAACAAGCTAAAACCTCTGGATTGCAAGCTAGCAGATTTGATGAATATGAGCTTATAAGCTAAAAACAGATTTGGTGCTCACTTGGGCTTAGAAATAAGCACTAAAATAAGTTGAAAGCGAAAACCAACAATTGGAACCTAGACTAGACCTGGGTGAGAGCATGCAAACCAAAGATCAGACCCTAGTGAGCTAAGATGAGCTCTATGCAAGGCTAGCAAGATCAGATAATCCCCTGCAGCAGCTTAGTGCCCTGCATGGGGACTTAAGCCTATGATCACAAGCCCTTTTAGCTTATAGAAAAAATTGCAAAAATATATTAAAATGGACATGAGAAAATAGACCAGTAGAAGTTCTAAATACAACAAGTTACACTGAAATTGGCCAAGAGATGAACTCATGAAAATTCTTCCTAGCTGAGCCCAAAACAGGTTTTTGCACAATTTTGACTTTTGAAGAAACTGCAAAGTTGACTAAATGGAACTTTGATCTGGATTTTCCAACTGAAAATGATGTTTATTGATGAAATGAACTTAATGCAAACAATGTTTATGGAATTTAAGCACAAAATCAGTTCTTGTTTTGACAATATTACAACAAATGAAGCTATAAGGAGAGTTTACATGAAATTTTGACTTTGGTAGTGGTGATGCAAAATGAAGATGATTTAAACTTAAATGAACTAAACTAGTATATAACAACAAGAGTTAAACACTGCACTAGCCCTGAACACAGTTAAATCAGCAATTCCAAACACACCTATAATTGACTGTTTTGAAGAGTTTAGTGCTACAACAAGTTTATAGACTAAGTAACCTATTAATTAACTTATATTAGCTATAATACAGCATAATTGAACTGGAATTAACAAGCTTAGAACACTTTAAACTAAAAATGCAAATTTGAGAAATTTCTTACAAAATGAGTCCAATGCTCAAAACTGAGAACCAAGGTCTGAAAATACACCCTATTGCTTCCCAAGAAGCTCTAGACCAATGAACAATCCAAATCCAACTCTGCTTGACTCTTGATCATCATTCCATTGATTTTGAATTTCTAAGTAATTTCTTGAGATTTTGGGAATTTTTGTATCTTGAATATAAAGCGAGTTATAAATGATTTCACTAGCTTAAACAAGCTACTAGGAGCTTTTAAAAGCTATTTGAGCCAAGAACAACAACTTTAAACAACATAAACCAAATTTTGAGATTTTGGCTCAAAATTTGCATAAACTATATATGTAACTAAAACTTGAAATTGAAACGGCAATATGTTTTTATTACACTAACATGAAATTACAAAGCATTTGAAAACTTAAACATAAACCGGTAAAACATGAGAATATTAAAACGACATAAGGAAAAATAAAATTACACTAACTACTCTCTACTCTTCTCCTCTTGCTTCTTTTTATAACAAAATATCTTCCCCACTTGTTTCTGAGCACTTCCCACTTGATCTCAGCCATTGAATTCATCAAAAGTGCCATATGTCATTTTTGGCGCCAAAAGGTCTTGAGCAGGTTTAGACATTAATTGGGTTTGGTTCAATCAATTAAGGATATTTGTTGTTTAGAGGAGGTGGAGGGACATAGGGGATGGATAGGTGAGAGGGGTTGAAAATGTTGGAAAACCATGTCCGGTTTTGAGTTGTTTTGGGAGGAGAGGTATGTCTACAGTGGAGGCGGTTTTGGCGGGTTGGTTTGGATTTGACTATTGTTGACCGAGTGTGATATCAAAGGGTCGGGTTGGATTTTGGGCTTAAAGGTTTTGGGCCAAGGTGGATTGGATTTGGATTGATATAACAAAGGGTGTCCGTTTGGTTTAACTATAATACAAGGACCAAAATGTAAATTATCCAAACTTCAAGGACTGAACTTGAACTTTTCCAATGCTCTCACAAGGACCAAACTTGACAAACTTTGATAGAACAAGGACCCTTTTGCATAAAATCCATTTTTAAAAGTCCAAGGACTAATTTTGCAAAATTTCAAAGTTTAAGGACCTTTCTTGCCAATTGACCAAAAATTCATTCAAGGATCATTTTAAACAACTTAGAATACTTCAGGACCTTGAATGATAAAATTTCACATTTTGAATTTCGTGGACTAGATTTGACAACTTTTAAAACTTGGGGACTAAAGCGCCATTTTGCAAATTTGATATGTTTTTCATCCGATTTTGATATTTTGCATTTAAAACACATAAAACACTAATTTGTGATTTTTGATCATTTTGATGTGTTTCCGAGTGTTTTCGATGATTTTGCGTTTAGATTATACAAAATGATGAGTATTTAGACACTCATCCCAATTCCTTTGGAAATCTCCTTGATAAACTTCGGATTTGTTCCCTTCATCAACATCTCGCTTATCCCGCCTTGAAGAAAGTTGATTCGTCAATGAGTTGATTTAGCTTTTGTTGGTTACATCCTTCTTCCGTACTTGCTTGATCGCTTTAACAATTCTTGTTTTGCCGAGATATCCAAGAGTCTATAGGCTTCTTTACGATTCGATGTGGATCGGTTGTTCCTTTGGATGGTGGGGTGAAGAGTGAGAAGATGAATCGATGATGAGGATTCATGAGGTGATTCGGGTCCTTAGGAGGTTCGTAAGTTTTCTCCTTAGAGCGAGTAGATCGTCAAGAAGATAATCAACATACTTCACATCGTCATCTTGTCCAGGTTAGCCTTTACGTCCACTGAATCCGGCCTCTTCATCGCCTTCGCTTGAGCCGCAACCTCTTCATCGCCTTTTTCTTTCTCGGACTTTTCTTTTAAGGTTCCTCAAAGTCATATCACTATATTTAAAGTGATGAGCGTTTAAAACCTAAAACAATTAAAAACTACGTAAATCTGAAATAAAGCGTGAAAATAAAGAAGGAAAATACCTATGTATATAGAAAATACATTTTACAATCCTAATTATGAAAATTATTAGAAAAGAAAATTATTTTATAACTAATTAATTAATTATTATTAATTAAAACTATTTTAAACTATTTAATAATACTCTAAAATAAAAGAAAATATGAAATAAGACTAGAAAATAAAATTAAGATTTAGAAAATCTAAAATATGATAAAACTAATTTTAAAACTGAAAATATATTTTTAAGACTTTTTATGTATTTATTATTAATTAATAACTATTTAAAACTAATTAAAATGCTAGAAAATACTTTTAAGCTAAGAAAATTATGGAAAAATACTTTTTAGGCTTTTTATATTTATAAACTTAAGAAAATTGAAAATTATTTTTTGAAACTTTCTTAATTAATTATATTAAAAGCTATTTAAAAATCTTTGAAAAACTAATTTAAATAAGAAAAATAGCAAACCAACTTGGAAAATCTGAAAATTTCAGGAAAACTCTAAAATTATATTGGAGCTAGGAAAATAGAAAAACAGGGGTTGTGTGGAGGAATAAGGAGCGTGAGGAATAAACATGAATAAGCCTTGCAATAAGCTAAAGCTACGGATGACCACCACACTGAAGCAGTTATGAAATACTAAAGAACCAAATGAAACAAGTTTCAACAAGCTAAAACCTACGGTTGCAAGTGAGCAGTTTTAGAATATGAGCTTATGAACTAAAAGAGTTGATTTAATTTGGCTGGAGAGCAAAGAAACACAAAATAATTAGGCGAAAAGCAACAAATGGAACCTAGACTAGACAGGGTGAGCATGCAAACCAAAGATCGAGACCCTAGTGAGCTAAGATGAGCTCTATCAAGGCTAGAAGATCTGCGTAATCCACATGCGAGCTTAGGGCCTGCCAGGACTTAAACCTATGATCACAAGCCCTTTTAGCTTATAAAAAATTGCAAAAATATATTAAAATGGACATGATAAAATAGACGGTAGAAGTTCTAAATACAACATTACAAAATTGGCCAGAGATGAACTGTGAAAATTCTTCCTAGTAGGCCCAAGCAGGTTTTACAATTTGACTTTTGAAGAAGCGCAAAGTTGACTAAATGGAACTTTGATCTGGATTTTCAAGCAAAATGATGTTTATTGATGAAATGAACTTAATGCAAACAATGTTTATGGAATTTAAGCACAAAATCGGTTCTTGTTTTGACAATACAGGTGAAGCTATAAGAGACAGTTTACATGAAATTTTGACTTTGGTAGTGGTATGATGCAAAATGAAAAGATTTAAACTTAAATGAACTAAACTAGTATATAACAACAAGTTAAACCTTTATAAGCCACGAACACGATTCGTCGGCAATTCCAAACCGCTATAATTGTTGTTTTGAAGAGTTTAGTGCTACAACAAGTTATAGACTAAGTAACCTATTAATTAACTTATATTAGCTATGTCTGACATAATTGAGCTGGAATTAACAAGCTTAGAACACTTTAAACTAAAATACAAATTTGAAATTTCTTACAAAATGGGTCGATATCAAAGCCGAGAACCAAGGTCTTATAAATTTTAGCTTCGAAGCTCTAGACCAATGAACAATCCAAATCAGCTCTGTGACTCTTGATCATCATTCCATTGATTTTTGAATTTATAAGTAATTTCTTGAGATTTTGGAATTCTTGTACTTTGAATATAAGCTAAGTTATAAATGATTTCACTAGCTTAAACAAGCTACTAGGAGCTATACAATTGATTGATCGGAATAACAACTTTAAACAACATAAACCAATTTTTGAGATTTTGGCTCAAAAATTTATAAACTAATATATAAACTAAAACTTGAAATTAGGCGGCAATATGTTTTATTACACTAACATGAAATTACAAACATTTGAAAACTTAAACATAAAGCTGTAAAACATGAGAATATTAAAGCGACATAAGAAAAAACTATACTAACTACTCTTTCTCTCCTCCTCTTCTTTTATAACAAAATATCATCCCATTGTTTGAGCACTTCCAAGTCTCGACATTGAATTCAACAAAAGTGCCATATATCATTTTAGTAAAAGGTCTTAAGGGGTTTGAGCTTTAATGAGGGTGGGTTTAGTCAATTAAAGGTTTTGTTGTTTAGGGGTTGGAGGGACATAGGGGATGGATAGGTGAGGAGGGGTTGAAAATGTTGGAAAACCATATACGGTTTTGAGTTCTGAGGGTGGAGAGGTATGTCTGGTGGAGGCGGTTTTGGTTTGTTTGACTTTATTTGACCAGTAGCTAATAATACAAGCGGGTGGGTTGGTTTACAGGGCTAAAGGTTGGGCCAAGGTGGATTGGTTTGATTGATATAACAAAGGGTGTCAGTTTGGTTTGTGTGTATCTGAGGACCAAAATATAAATTATCAAACTTGGGTGAACTTGAACTTCCAATGCTCTCACAAGGACCAAACTTGACAACTTTGATAGAACAAGGACCCTTTTGCATAAAATCAATTTTAAAAGTCGAGGACTAGTTTGCAAAATTTCAAAGTTGGGACCTTTGCGCAATTGACCAAAAATTCATTCAAGGATCATTTAAACAACTTAGAATACTTGAGGACCTTGAATGATAAAATTCCATTTTGAATTCGGGGACTAGATTTGACAACTTTTAAAACTTGGGGACTAAAGCGCAATTTTGCAAATTTGATCGTTTTCATCGATTTTGATCTTTTGCATTTAAAACATAAAACACTGATTTGTGATATTTTCATCATTTGATGCATTTTAGTGTTTTCGGATGATTCTGAGTTTAGATTATACAAAATGATGAGTATTTAGACCTCGTCAATCCCCTTGAGATATTGCTAGTCCTAGCAGATTGAGAAAACTTGATGGATTTGAAAACTCTTTACAAAGCCATCATTAGATAATAATTGTTTTGATTCAAGTAAGAACCTTGGTACAACGATAACCAAATGATTTATTGCGAATCATAAACCATATATGATTTGATGTGTCTTTACAGGCGTGCCATACTAGCAACTCTTAGATAAATTATCGGGATTATCTTTGGTGAGTGAATACCAATTATGGTTTTCCTTGCCTTTACAAGCCATAACCTTGGCGGGCTAGTAACTCTTCACTTTTTAGGATATGGTGAGTTGAGAACCATACAAAGGCAGATGCAAGCCATATTTGAGAGGAAATCTTTACAAAATGGTTTGCTCTGGATGTAATCCTTTTGTCTTCTGAGACATGGGATGACTTAAATGAGTAAGTGTAACAACCTCCAAAAAAATTACAGCCAGCAGGGGTTGGATAGATAATATGATAAAATTAATGAAATTCCCCAGCAAAATGAATATTGCCCTCAATATTCAAAATCTCAGCGTTATCGAAACAAAAACGTAAAGGAAATATTACGGCCATTATTTTGAAGATTTTTTTTTTTTTTTTTTTTTTTTATATATATATAACATGTGGGCATCACCCCACTTAGATAGTAGAAAGGGGTAGAAGGCGAAATATGGGTGAAAACCCATATAGTGTGTCTTCTTGTTTTTTGATTTCAGTCGCTAGCTTGACCCCGTATTCATTGGTTCATGGGGGCAAAGTGGAATAAACAATCTCCATGGACTTTCATTCAAGATGTTTGGATAAACATTGAAATGTGAAAGTTCCACAGATGAGATATAGAAGAACGGCTCATAAATAATAAATGAAAATGCGGGGTCAATGATGGTGTCCTCATTCCAGAAGGAGAAAGGAAAAAGACCACCATTAGTGAAGAATGGAATAAATATGTGCATCATGCATGTCCATTCCTCATCGAGAAAAGCAAATCACCATTTTGACATTTTAAGCTTAAATTTGAAGCTTTTATGGTGATTAGTAACAAAATTCCGGGAGGAGAGTTGAAGCGGTTCTTCAATCAAGATTTTCAAGAAAAAGGATGTCTCCCTCAGAATCAAAGTAAGTATTGTCAATTCTGTTGGAATCGACTCATCGCTAAGAAAATCATCGACCTCCTTCCAAAGTTGTCATCTTCTCATACGGGTGAGAGAAGGAATGGAAGAGTCGAAATGGGATAAGAAATGAGTGGATGATCATTATGGAGATTTCTAGTTTCTCCAAGATCGGCGAAATCGAGATCATCGTCCTTCACGATGAAAGTGGTGATGTGAGTGAGTTCATCGGTGAACTCCTCAGAGAAGATCGGAGCATGGGGTGATGCCTCGACATACTCGATGTCTCCATAAGATTTACAATCATCGCTAAAATCGGAGAAAGTCTCAAATTGATCATTTGGACACTCGAGGAAAGGATATCATGTGGTCATAGTTCCTGACTCTCCGGGATTGGGACAAGGTCCTCGCACTAGACTTTATAAATTAAGTCGATTCCTTTTGAGGCGATTGTCAAGATGCTCATCCCCATTGAAGAGTGAGTGGGAGCTTGGTGTGATAACAGGTGAGGGAGTTTAGGCGGACTAGCATACATATGTTAATACTTTCCATTTGTTCTTATAGTAATTCCATGTGGTCTCCTGATTGTTCATGGAAGGTCTCAAGTGATGAACTTGATGAACCGTTATAAAATTGTAGGATATCAGGATATCTTCATCATCATCGTCATCGAGATGGCGGAATCGAGAGCTGGATTTGGCTTTTCTTTTAATTGACTCTAATAGATTGTTCAAGGCAATATGAGAATCTAATTTAAGACCCTTTGATAACACTTCATGGTTTCTCATTTGGATTATCTTGGGGATGTTTAGATTCCTTCAATCTTTCACTAAATCCAAAGATCAAGGAGAAGATTTTGAGGAAGTGGGTCGGTGGTATTGTGAGGTTGGTCATGATCTGAAGAGTCGTAATTGTTACAGAAATGGGTTCCTTGTTTGACAATCCGAGCTAGAGTGAGGACCTCCAATACTCTGTGATAAAGCGATGTGGTACATGGGTGGTATGTTGTAGTCATAATTGTTATCGAGGAACTGCTCATAGACAAGCGTGTTTCAGTTGACAATCAGAATGTGAACACGCGGTACTACTGTGATAAAGCTACTTGAGTCTCGTAGTGTGGTGGCGATGGAATAAATCGAGGTGTTATGGTAGGAATAGGGATCACAGTTATAAACGGACCCGTTCTGATTCCACCATACTACAAGCGGGCAATTACCCCATTATACCATTGACAAAAGAGGGTGAGGATAAGACATAGAAAGAATCAAAGGTTATCGGAGGTAAGAAATGAAGAATAAAAAGGTAAGAGGTAAGAGGAATATTTTTGGTATTTTGAAAAACATGATGATAAAAACAAAAGAATGAAAATATTTTTGGCGTTTTAACACTTTAGGAAAAGTGTTAATGAACTTTGGATTTTGAAAACTTTACAAAAAACTTTTTAAAAAATGGGGTATGTGCAAGAATGGATGCGAAAAAGGTTTAACAACGCTAAAGCCTCCGCGTGGCGTAAATTGATCGGTCTTGAATACGGTCAAGTCTAATTACATGGTGGCCTTGTGAATGGCCAACCATGAGACTTCATGACAAAACACTGTGTAAAGTGATGTGGATTGGTTTCTTTGATGGCGGGAGAGGTGGGTTGTTGTTGGGGCTTATCTTGGCAGTGGCTTCACCATGAGCACTGCCGCTTGCAGATAGCGGGCCGTAAGAAGCTTAAAGCGCTTAAAACACAAATGCAATGAAGTCACGGAGAATATAGTGAATTCAGGGTCGTTAAGTCCCGGAGGACTCGATGGTGTGTAAGCATTGACGATAGAATGATCACTAAGGATAGTGATCGGAGGATTTGGACGGATAATTACCTCTTGAGAAAGTTAATAAATAACGACTTAAATGATTAAGAAAATTAAAAGATAAAAGATAAATAAATGCGCTATCACTATATTTAAAGTGATGAGCGTTTAAAACCTAAAGCGTCGTTTTAATTAAAAACTACGTAACGTACAAAATAAAGCGTGAAAATAAAGAAGGAAAATACCTATGTATATAGAAAATACATTTTACAATCCTAATTATATAAGAAAATTATTAGAAAAGAAAATTATTTTTCTAATTAATTAATTATTATTAATTAAAAACTATTTTAAACTATTTAATACTCTAAAATAAAAGAAAATATGAAATAAGACTAGAAAAATAAAATTAAGATTTAGAAAAATCTAAAATATGATAAAACTAATTTTAAAACTGAAAATATATTTTTAAGACTTTTTATGTATTTATTATTAATTAATTACTATTTAAAACTAATTAAAATGCTAGAAAATACTTTTTAAGCTAAGAAAATTATGGAAAAATACTTTTTGAGCTTTTATATTTATCTAAACTTAAGAAAATTGAAAATTATTTTTTGAAACTTTTCTTAATTAATTATATTAAAAGCTATTTAAAAATCTTTGAAAACTAATTTAAATAAAGAAAAATAGCAAACCAACTTGGAAAAATCTGAAATTTCAGGAAAACTCTAAAATTATATAGGAAGCTAGGAAAATAGAAAAGAGGGTTGTGTGGAGGAATAAAGGCGATGAGGAATAAACATGAATAAGCAGCAATAAGCTAAAAGCTACGGATGACCACCACAAACGGAAGTTATGAAATACTAAAAGAACCAAATGAAACAAGTTTCAACAAGCTAAAACCTCTGATTGCAAGTGAGAGTTTTAGAATATGAACATGAGCTAAAACAGTTGGGTGCTCACTTTGGGCTAGAAATAAGCACTAAAATATTTGAAGGCGAAAAGCAACAAATGGAACCTAGACTAGACACTGGGTGAGCATACAAAAGATCGAGACCTAGTGAGCTAAGATGAGCTCTATGCAAGGCTAGCAAGATGCATAATCCTGTGCGAGGCTTAGGGCCTGAGGACTTAAGCCTATGATCACAAGCCCTTTTAGCTTATAAAAAAATTGCAAAAATATATTAAAATGGACATGATAAAATAGACGGTTAGAAGTTCTAAATACAACAAGTTACAAAATTGGCGAGATGAACTCAAAATTCTTCTATTTGAGCCAAGCAGGGTTTGCCTGATTTTGACTTTTGAAAAAGCAAAAGTTGACTAAATGGAACTTTGATGGATTTTCAATGAAAATGATGTTTATTGATGAAATGAACTTAATGCAAACAATGTTTATGGAATTTAAGCACAAAATCGGTTCTTGTTTGACAATATTACAACGGTGAAGCTATAAGAATGGTTTACATGAAATTTTGACTTTAGTAGTGGTGATGCAAAATGAGTGATTTAAACTTAAATGATTAGTATATAACAACAAGAGTTAAACACTTGCACTAGCCACGAACACGATTCGTCGGTTCCAAACACACCTATAATTAATTTTGAAGAGTTTAGTGCTACAACAAGTTATAGACTAAGTAACCTATTAATTAACATATAGCTATCTGACATAATTGAGCTGGAATTAACAAGCTTAGAACACTTTAAACTAAAAATACAAATTTGAGAAATTTCTTACAAATAGGTCAATGCTCAAATGAGAACCAAAGTGCATAAATACACCTGTTGCTTCCCAAGAGCTCTAGACCAATAGAACAATCAAATCCAGCTTGACTCTTGATCATCATTCCATTGATTTTGAATTTATAAGTAATTTCTTGAGATTTTTGGGAATTCTTGTACTTTGAATATAAGCTAAGTTATAAATGATTTCACTAGCTTAAACAAGCTACTAGGACTTATACAAGCGATTGATCCCGAATAACAACTTTAAACAACATAAACCAATTTTGAGATTTTGGCTCAAAATTTGCATCATTATATATTAACTAAAACTTGAAATTAGGCGGCAATATGTTTTATTACACTAACATGAAACAAACATTTGAAAACTTAAACATAAAGCTGTAAAACATGAGAATATTAAAACGACATAAGGAAAAATAAAACTATACTAACTCTTTTCTCTACTCCTCTTTCTTCTTTTATAACAAAATATCATCCAGCATTTACGGCCTTCCATGATCTATATTGAATTCAACAAAGTGCCATATGTCATTTTGGCAAAGGTCTTAGCGGGGTTTGAGCTTTAATGAGGTGGGTTTAGTCAATTAAAGGTTTTGTTGTTTAGGAGTTGGAGGGACATAGGGGATGGATAGGTGAGGAGGGTTGAAAATGTTGGAAAACCATGTCGGTTTGAGTTTCTGAGGTGGAGAGGTATATGTCTGGAGGCGGTTTTGGTTTGTTTGACTTTGGCTGTGGTAATAATACAAGCAGGGTGGGTTGGATTTTGGGCTAAAGGTTGGGCCAAGGTGGATTGGTTGGATTGATATAACAAAGGGTGTCAGTTTGGTTTGTGTGGTATCTGGACCAAAATATAAATTATCAAACTTCAGGACTGAACTTGAACTTTTCAATGCTCTCACAAGGACCAAACTTGACAACTTTGATAGAACAAGGACCCTTTTTATAAAATCAATTTTTAAAGTCGAGGACTAGTTTTGCAAAATTTCAAAGTTTAGGGACCTTTCTTGCAATTGACCAAAAATTCATTCAAGGATCATTTTAAACAACTTAGAATACTTAGGGACCTTGAATGATAAAATTCCACATTTTGAATTGGGGACTAGATTTGACAACTTTTAAAACTTGGGGACTAAAGCGCCAATTTGCAAATTTGATCGTTTTCATCGATTTTGATCTTTTGCATTTAAAACACATAAAACACTGATTTGTGATATTTTCATCATTTTGATGCATTTTGAGAGTGTTTTGAGATGATTCTGCGATTTAGATTATACAAAAAGATGAGTATTTGACATCAGTGATCCCCATGTTGAGATATTGCTAGTCAGCAATGATTTGAAAAACTTGATGGTTGAAAAACTCTTTACCAAAAGTCACTTGGAGTATGATTGTTTTGATTCAAGTAAGAACCTTGGTACAGCGATAACCAAATGATTATTGGCAAATCATAAACCATATAAGATTTGATGTGTCTTTACGGCTTGCCACCCTTGGACTAGCCAACTCTTAGATAAATTATCGGATTATCTTTGGTGGTGAATACCAATTATGGATTTTCTTTGCCTTTACCACCGACATAACCTTGCAGGCTATTCTTCACTTTTTAGGATATGGTGAGTTGAGAACCATACAATTTTGGCAAATTGCAAGCCATATAAGCGGTTGAAATCTTTACCAATGAGTTTCCTCTGGATTAGCCAATCCTTTTGTCTTCTGATTGGATGATATAAATGAGTAAGTGTAGAACCTCCTCCAAAAAAAGCAGAATTGGGTAGATAATATATGATAAAATTAATGAGAATTCCCCAAAATGAATATTGCCTCAATATTCAAAATCTGCAGTTATCTTAGAAACAAAACGTAAAAGGGAAATATTCGGACATTATTTTGATTTTTTTTTTTTTTTTTTGAATTATATATATATAACATGGGGCATCACCCGCGCTTAGATAGTAGAAGGGGTGAAGGCGAAATATGGGTGAACTATATGTGTATCTTGTTTTTGATTTCAGTCGTTAAGCTTGCTCGACCCGTATTCATTGGTTCATGGGAAAGCAAAGTGGAATAAACAATCTCCATCGGACTTTCATTCAAGATGTTTGGATAAACATTAAGTCTGTGAAAGTTCCACACGATGAGATAAGAAAGCTCATAAATAATAAATGAAAATGCGGGGTCAAAGATGGTGTCCTCATTCAGAAGGAGAAAGGAAGAGCAACCACACCATTAGTGAAGAATGGAATAAATATGTGCATCACAATGCATGTCCATTCCTCATCGAAAAGAAATCACCATTTTGACATTTTTAAGCTTAAATTTGAAGCTTTGGTGATTAGTAACAAAATTTCGGGAGGAGAAGTGGAAGCAGTTCTTGATCATGAGTTTTCAAGAAAAAGGATGTCTCCCTCAGATCAAAGTAAGTATTGTCAATTCTGTTGGAATCGACTCATCACTAAGAAAATCATCGACCTCCTTCCAAAGTTGTCATCTTCCTCATACAGGTGAGATAAGGAATGGAAGAGTGGAAATGGGATAAGAAATGAGTGGATGATCATTATATAGGAGATTTCTAGTTTCTCCATGATGGCTTGAAATCAAAGATCATCGTCACTTTCGATGAAAGTGGGTGATGTAGTGAGTTCATCGGTGAACTCCTCAAGAAGAGGATCGAGGCTTGGGAGTGATGCCTCGACATACTCGATGTCTCCATAAGATTTACAATCATCGCTAAAATCGGAGAAAGTCTCAAATTGATCATTTGGACACTCAAGAGAAAGGATATCACACATATGGTCATAGTTCCTGTGACTCTCCGGGATTGGGACAAGGTCCTCAACACTAGACTTTATTAATTCGATTCCTTTTCGGAGAGCGGTGTCAGATGCTCATCCCCCATGTGAGTGGAGCTTGGGTTAATGATAACAAGTGAGGGGTTTAGAGCGGACTAGCATACATATGTTTAATAATTTCCATTTGTTCTTACTAGTAATTCCATCATAGTCTTTTCTCCGATTGTTCATGGAAGAGTCTCAGTGATGAACTTGATGAACGTTATAAAATTGTAGGATATCAAGGATATCTTCATCATCATCGTCATCGAGATGAAAGCGGAATCGAGAGCTAGATTTGGCGCTTTTCTTTTGCAATTGACTCCTAGATTGTTCAAAGCAATATGAATCTAATTTTGGGTTTGATAAAGGTTCATTTGGATTATTGTCTTTCACAAATCCAAAGATCAAGGAGATTTTGAGTGAAGTGAGATCATGATGAAGGTGAATAGTTGAGGCCTTGTTTGTGACAATCTTAGGTGAGGACCTCCACAATACTCATAATGATGGCCGATGTGGTGTGAGTGGTATGTGTTGTAGTCATAATTGTTATCGAGACACCTCATGAACAAGCGTGTTTCAGTTGACAATCGGCTGGAACATGAATGGCTAAGCTGTAAGGAACAAAGCACTCACACACCAAATGCAATTTAGATCAGGAGAATCGGTGGATTTCGGTCGTTATGTCCCACGGAGGATGAGCGGTGTTTAACACAATCAGTTGTCGAATAACCACTAAGGATAGTGATCGATGAGGTTTTGAGATATTTATACCTAAAGAAAAGATTAATAAATTACAGGGGCTTAAATGAAAATTAAAGGAAATTAAAAGTTAATTTCTATTAAATAAATGCTATCACTATTTTTAAACTAATGTTTTTGTTTTTATTGTTTTATAAAACTTAAATTAAAACTACGTGACGCACAAATAAAAGCGTGAAACTTACACAATATTAATCCTAAAAATATGAAAATGATATTTTTACAAACCTAATGATATAAGAAACTTTTAAGAAAAGAAAATTATTTTATAACTATTTAATTAATTATTATTAATTAAAACTATTTTTACTATTAAATTATAACCTAAATTACAAGAAAATAGGAAATAAACCTAGAAAAATAAAATTATGACTTGGAAAATCTAAAATAACAAAAAAGAATTTTCAAAACTATTTTATATTTTTCGATTATTTTTCTATTTTTATGAATTTTAAACTATTAAAACTAATTAAATTACTAAAAATTACAAAATAAACTATGAAAAATCTGAAAATTACTTTTTTACTTTTATATTTATCTAAACTTAATAAAATGAAAAATTATTTTTTGGACTTTTCGATTTAATTGTATTAAAAGCTATTTAAAATGCTTAAAAAGCTGTTTTAATTAAGAAAATAGCATAGCTATTATGAAAAATTATGAAAATTTCGGAAAAGTCTAACTTAATATCACGAATCTAGAAAAATAGAAAAACATGGTGTTGTTTGGAAGAAAATGAATCGATGTGTAAGTGCTTATTGGAATAAGCACTTGAATAAACAAATGGAAACTAAAAAGCACCAAACCAAAGCGAAGCTCTAATAAGCTAAAATTGACCAAATGCAACTAAAATCAACAAGCTACAACCAACGATATACAAGTTTGATCGATTTGAAGATTTGAGCTTTTGAGCTTAAACAGATTCGATGACCTACTTTGGGCATAAGCACAAGCCACATATTAGGTTAAAGCAGAAACTACAAATTGGAAACTAAATTAGACACTGGTTGAGAGTGTCTAAACCAAAATCGACCTAGACCGGCTCTTATGAGCTCTGTGCATAGGTTGCTATTAATCCGAGAAAAACTCGATGTCAATGAGTTGAGTGAAACAGACAAATAAGCCACATTGGACAAGCTTATTGAAGCTTATAGAAAATTTCCAAAATCTATAAAAATGACAATAAGAAAGTAGACGGATGAGGTTTTAAGAACAAAAAGTCTTACTTAATTTGGACCAATAATGAACACATGAAAAATCTTTCTAGTGGGCTTAAACCGAAATTGCAACTTTTGACTTTTAAAGCGGTTGTGAAACTTTGACCTTTGTGAACTTTGATTGCAATTTAAGGGTGATAATGAAGAAATATGATGTAATGACACTAATGCAAGCTATGTTTATTGGATTTGAACACAAAACAAGTGATTGATTTGTCAAATTACAACAGATAAGCGAGTTGAGATGGATTTTAGACCATGTTGACTTTTATGAGTTGCAGGCACAAGATATTGACTCAAATGAGTTAATTAGAGTTAAACAATCATGAACCAACAAGACTTTGCACAACGCACACACCTAAATGACGATTAAACCAATGGATCCAAACACCCTTTTATACTACTAATTGCAAATTAAAAGCGAACTAGACCTGAATCAAATAAGATTATTGATTAAACCAAGTTTAACTAACCTAATTACTACTTATTGAGCAGTTAAACTTATTATAAACCACAAGAGCAGTTATGTCACAAAACTTGGAAACAACTTACAAATGATCCGGCCACAATGGCGAAAACAATCAAACGAACCCACACTACATTAATCATATCAAATCCAACCCACATCCATCTACGCAATACCCATTATCCAATTTCAACTGCTTGAAACCATTTTGCTTCCTGTTGACTTTTGTTGACTTTCAATCCATTGTGCTTGAAGCTGAACTCCAGGCTTATAGAAAGCTATATTAAGCTTGAATAAGCTGGTGTGACTTTAATATAAGCTATAAGAAGCTTTAACTATAGAGTTTGAATTTGAATTTTAAGACAGTGAACATGAAAACATGCAGCTTATGTAGAAACTTGAATTACCACTTGAAAACAGTTCTAATATATTTCAATGACTTAATTTGATATCATGGAACAAAAAATTACAACTTAAAGCTTAATTGAAGACTTAAAAGTAAATTCGACATTCATAAAATAAAAAAAACTAAAGCGCTTTCCTGCATCTCCTCTCTTTTATGCTTCAAAATTGTTTACGTGTCCTCGATTGAATCCACCTCTGAAATTAGCCAATAGATGAATTTTGAGCAATAATAGGCCTCCACGTTTTTGGGAAAATCCGTTTGACTTGTAGCTCTGAAATAGCGGCTAGGGGGTGGCATTAATTGTGGGGGCTTGTGATGATGAGGGGTGGTGGGAAGGAGAAAGGTGATGGGAGGTGGCTTGCAAGTTGGTTGCAGAGGATATGGGGAAGACAAACGATGGAGAGGCGCTTTTTATCTGTTTGACTTGTTTGACTTTGGCGGGGTTCAAAATGGAAAAACGAAGTCGCAAGGGATAAAAGGCGGTCGATTCTATTTTGACAAGGCTAGCTTTGATATTGACAAGGACTAAATTGTCGTCTGATTTCTTGAAGGACCAAGCGCCAATACTCCAAAGTTACCATAAGGACTGAATTTGACAAACTTTAATAGTGCAAGGACTATTTTGACATTTTCAAATTTTCAAAGGACTATTTTGCCAAATTCAAAGTTCGGGGACCTAAGTTGTAATTTTGTAAATTTGAATCTCAAGGACCAATTTTGACAACTTAGGAATCCCTAGGGCTCAAATGATATTTTTCTTTATTTGGTTTTACCGAGGGGTATTTTTGACAACTTTTGAAACTTGGGGACTAAAGCGCCAATTATGCAAACTTGATACGTTTTCACGATTTTGATATTTTTGCATTTAAAACACATAAAACACTTATTTGTGATATTTTATCATTACGATGCATTTAAAGGTGTTTTCGGATGTTTTGCAGGTTTAAATGGTACAAAATGATGAGTATTTAGACACTCATCAATCCCCACACTAAGATATTGCTAGTCCTAGCAATGATTTGAGAAAAATTAATGGATTTCATCTCTTTACCAAAAGCCATTACTACGGAGTAGCCAAATGTTTTAGTTCAAGTAAGAACCTTGGTACACCGATAACAAATGATTTTGAGCAAATCACCGACTTCGTGATTTGATTTGTCTTTACGGAAGCCGTTTATACGGACTAATAACTCTTAGATAAAATATCTTTGGTGGTGATTACCAATTATGGTTTTCAAGCGCCTTTACCACAAGCCATAAACTTGCGGGCTAGCCAACTCTTCACTTTTAAGGATATGGTGGTGAATACCATACAATTTTGGGCAAATTGCAAGCCGTCAGCGGTTGAGATATCTTTACCAAGAGCCGTTTGCTCTGGATTAGCCAATCCTTTTGTTTATTAGACAAAGGCGGATGATAACCATAAGATGAGTAAGTGTAAAACACTTACTCCAAAAAAAAATTTTGGCCAAAAATAAAAATGGGGAATTAGGCGGTATAATTACATGATAAAATTCGTGAAATTCCCCACACTTAGAAATGAATATTGCCTCAATATTCAAAGTACTGGCCGGTTATGCGAAACATAGAACGTAAAGGAAATACTAAGGCCATTATTTAGCAAGGATTTTTTTTTTTTTTTTTTTAAACTCTTATATATACACAACATGTGGAAGCAACTCCCCACACTAGGGTGGTAGAAAGTAGAAAGAAGAGGCTAAGCTGTCAAGTTTGTCACACAAATTAACCACTTGTGAATGGCTAACCGTAACAAACTTGACAATTCGAAATATGGGTGAAAACCCATATGGCATGCTCTTATTTTTGATTCCCGAGTCGCTAGCTTGACTCGATCCCGCATTCATTGGTTCATGGGGAAAGTTTGAAGATCCGGGACAATCACGGAGGAATGTCCTCTCAAAGTAATGCTTCAACCGATGACCATTCACTTTAAAATTTGGACCATCGGGTTGAGATAACTCAATGGTGCCATAAGGATAAACCTTAGTGATAGTAAATGGACCGGACCAGCGGGATTTAAGCTTTCGAGAAAATCTTCAATCTTGAATTGAAAAGAAGGACTCGATCACCAACGTTGAAAACGCGGTTCTTGATTTTAGAGTCATGAATCTTCTTTGTCTTTTCTTTATAGATCAAAGAGTTCTCGTATGCTTGATCGCGGAGTTCATTTAATTCATTCATTTGAATTTTCTGTGATCACCGGTATGCGAATATCGAAGTTGGCATGCTTCAAGGCCCGGTATGCCTTGTGCTCTAGCTCAGCAGCGGATGACCGCCTTCCGTATACAAGCTTGTATGGAGTACACCGATGGGTGTTTTATAAATTGTCACGGAAGGCCCAGTGCGTCATCTAGCTTATCCGACCAAAAGGCACGGCCGCCAACCGTCCTCTCCGAATTCTTTTAATCCCCGGTTGGAAACTTCCACTTGCCCACTTGTTTGGGGGTGGTGCGCGATGAGAGACGGTGAGTTACACCACTTACCGCATGACTCTTTCAAGCGGTCATTGAAATCGTGCACGATCATCGATTATGGCTCGTGGGTTCCAAACCTACCAAAGAGGATTTCAAGAATTTCACAACAACTCGGGCATCATTGGTATGCAAAGCCTTAGCTTCAACCCATTTTGACAAGTAGTCAACGGCCACAGTATGTACTTATTACCGCGAGAAGAAGGAAATGGCCCATAAAGTCAATGCCCCAAATGTCAAAGATCTCGCACACTTGAATGGCGTTTCGGCATTTCATTTCTTTATGAGATATTCCGTGGCGTTGACAAGCGTCGAGGCTTTGACAAATTCGTGGGCATCCTTATAGATCGTGGGCCAATAGAATCGGAATCAAACACCTTCTTGGCGGTATAGTTGGGGCTATGATGTCCCCAATGGGTCGACATGGCAAGCTTTGAGAATGTCAATAGCTTCGACCATATACACATCGCTGATGACTTGATCGCGCAAATTTTAAACAAGAAGGGTCATCCGAGTAATGTTTAACATCCTTGAAGAATTTGTTCTTTGTTGGGACGACATCCCTTTCACTATGAAGTTACCCCATGGTAATTTGCGAAGTCGGCAAACCATGGGGTAGAAGAGTCTCCACGAAAAGAAACCGCATTGAGTGTTTCGAGGAAATGTTTCATTTATTTCCTTTTCTCGAAAACATCTTGGTGAGGTTCTCTAATCGAGACAGATGATCGCGGGTTCTCGGCTCCTTTTTATCACGTATAATGATATCAAATTCTGGAGGAGGAGAACCCCAGAGCAATCTCGGCTTTGCATCTTGTTTTGCAAAGAGATATTTGAGAGCGAGTGATCCGTATACACCACGCATTTGGTCAAGATGAGGTATGGCGAAATTTCTCAACGCATACACCTGACTACTAGTTCTTTTACGTAGTGGTGTAATGGGTTTGAGCTTGATCATAGTCTTACTTTTCGTAGTGTATCGGTGAAAATGCTTAGTTTTCGTTGCCCCAAGACCGCACCGATAGCAAAATCACTTGCATCGCACATGAGCTCAAGGGTAAATCCCGGTCGGGGCAAACTAGAATGGGTGCTTAGTAGCTTTTTCTTTAGTGTTTCAAAAGCTTCGGCCTTTCGGAGAGAAGATAAAAGGAGCTTCTTTTTCAAGAAGATGGGTCATAGGCGGCGATTTTAGAAAAATCTGTATGAATCTCTGATAAAACCGGCATGACCAAGGAAACTCCTAATACCTTTGACGGTAGTAGGATGAGGCGGTTTAGCAATAACATCAACTTTTCTCTATCGACCTCAATCCGTTTTTGAAATCTTATGGCCAAGGACTATGCCTTCTTTGACCATAAAGTGGCTCTTCTCCCAATTTAGGCGAGATTGGTGTCTTCACACCTTTTAAGCATTTTGTCTAAATGGGAGACATGTCTGAAATGAATCCCCAATGGTGAGAAGTCATCCATAAACACCTCCATTGTTTCCCGATCATGTCGTGGAATATGGCCATCATCTGACGTTGGGCGTGCGGGAGCATTACATAAGCCAAAAGGCATCGTTTGTAGGCAAAAGTTCCGTATGGGCGGTGAATGTGGTCTTCTCTTGATCCTGTGGATCAATGGGGATCTGAAAGTAACACGAGAAACCATCGAGGAAACAATAGTACTCATTCCTCGCTAATCTCTCAAGCATCGATCCATGAAGGGTGAGGAAAATGGTCTTCTGGTGGCGTCATTCAACTTACGATAGTCAATACAGACACGCCATCCCGTAACCAATCGAGTTAGAATTAACTTCGTTTTCTTCGTCGTGACATGATTATGCCACCTTTTTGGAACACGATGAATCGGGCTAACCCAAGGACTATCGAGATAGGGTAAATCAATCCGCATCAAGAAGTTTGATAACCTCTGTTTGATAACATCATGGATTTTAGATTTACTCTTCTCACGATGTTGAACTTGGTTTGAAGTCATCCTCCATTAAGATTTTGTGAGTACAAAACTCGGGGTTAATACCGCAATGTCGGAGAGTTTCCAAGCAATTGCTTGCTTGTGTGACTTCAAGACCTTTATGAGGCAGATCTTTTCATCTTTACTCAAATCTCGAGCAATAATGACGGGTAATTTATCATCACCCTCAAGAAATGCATACTCGAGATGAGGCGGTAGAAGTCCTTAAGTTCGACTTGAAATTCTTGATTTTCTCAAGCGACTTGACTTCCTTGTTATGAAGGTTGGCGGGAGGGAGAGGAGGAGAAGTGTCTGATTTAACAACTTCTCAAGAATAAGAATATCTCCTCGGATTAATCTCATGGTGATTAATCTCTTACGAATGCATCACTAATGTGAGGGTTGATGAATGATCATCTTTAAGCATTTCCTCAATGAGAAGTATGTCCCCTCGATGTCAATTGGGCGTGATCAATTTCCAATGGAGCAGAATCACTAGCCAAGTATGCTTCAATCTCTTCCAAGATGAAGTCGCTTCCCTCAAGCGGGTGAGAGAAGGAGTAGAATTGGCTATGATAGGTTGAGAAGATGTGGTGGGATCCCTCACGAATTATGAGAATAACCAAGAACTTCTTGAGTACTCTTGAAGCAACATCAATGATATCTATTCGGTTAACAGACTCGAATCATAGTTTGCGGAGTACCTCGAAGTTTGATCAAGGTTAAAGTAGCGACTTCATTACCAACACGTAATGTGATTTCTTGCTCAAATACATCAATGAGAGCACGACCGTTCTCGGGAATCTGTTCCAACAATGAGAGGAACCCGTGGATCGACATCGAAATCAACAACTACAAAGTCATTGGAAAATGGAACTTTCCTACTTTCACAAATCGTCCTCGGCAATTCAAGAGGACGGGATATTATACGATCGCAAGCTCGAGAGTCATGCATGTAGGAGTAAGATCCGAGGAAGAAAGTTTCTTCCATCTTGAATGAGGCATCGGGTTTATGCTTGCACCAAGATCGGCTAAGGCAAGCATTCAACCATTCTGGAAATACACAAGGTAAGAGGAACTTTCCGGGATCTCCAAGCTTCTGGGAAGCTTCTTCAAGATAAGCGCAGGCGGTTCGTTGAGAGGAGTTTAGCCATTTCAAACAACTTTTCCTTGTTGCTTAACATGTGTTTGAGAGTTGATGCAAACTTGGGCATCAACATGATAGCATCCATGAAGCTTATGTCAAAATGAAGTTCTTGGAAAATTTGAAGAATTTTTCCATTTGTTGACTAGCTTTCTCGCGGAGCTTTGCTCATGTAAGCGTGATGGGTAAGGAATAGAAGATTTGGATTTTTCAATGGGAGCTACGGGAGGTTCAAAACAACTCTGGATTAGATTTTGGTTTCGGACAACACGAGGATGGACATTGTTGGTACTTAGTTATTAGTAGGAAGTTCCTTGTCCTTTAATAAGCCTCGGGTTCACTTTCCACTACCCGGAGAGAAGAAGAAGAGGTAGTAGGAATAGCGGGTCCATCGTATGAAGTACCACTTACGGTTGTGATCGCCTTTGCATCGCCCCTCGGATTAGCGATCGTGTTGCTAGGTAAAGTACACGAGCCAGGGTCGATCATTTAAAGACTTCTTTAATTGATCGGTGACCAACACTCTGTTTGTCTCCTCTTGAGTCTTTATGAATTGTTTTAAAAGCTCATCGGATGTTGACACAGGAGGAGGTGGAGGGACAATTTGAGGTCTTATGTTACGATTATAGCGAGTTCCCTTGATTAGGATTCATATTCCCACGAAATTGATTCCCTCGATTGTAAGTGTTTTGATTAAGATTTCCTTGTTGTTGGAAACCTTGATTGGGTCGGAATAGAAATTACCTTGGTTTTGATAACCTTGGTTCATTCTTGGTTGGTTCGATTCGGTTAGGATTCTAGTTGAAAGCAGGGTGGTGCACGATAAGTGTTAGCTTTCGGTAGTTTGGTTCATTTTGAGGGCGGTATTGATTACCTCCTTGATTTGAAATACCGGCTATAGCATTAGCTTCAAATGGACTACCATCGGTGGCAGACAGTTGTAGTATGCATGAGGACCACCACAAGTAACACAAACTTCAACTTTCTTCACTTCACCATATGATGGTGCTTGCGTGAAAGTGACTTTCTTTTGGTTAGCAAGAACCAAAGCTGAACAATATCCGTGAGTTTGTCAATCTTAGCATCGGTGCTAGATGTACTCACGGAGATGAAATAGAAGGTCCAGCATTAGACTCGGTATGATATGTCTTTGTGCGGAAAGGACGGACACGGGACTTGTTTTCAATGATTTGCAAGGCTTCTTTAGTGGTCTTGCTCAAGAAATTACCTCCATGGAGGCATTTAGAGAAGTCTTGATTGGCTGGTTCGGACCATTGTAGAAAGTATCCATTTGCATTAACTCGGTAAAACCATGATGCGAGACACTTGCGAGCAAGTCTTTATAACGATCCCATGCCTCCCAAATGATTCATCAAATCTCGAGAGAATTTCATTATTTCATTCTTAAGACTTGTAGTTCGGGATGGAGGATAGAATTCATTCACAAACTTTGTGACTAGATCTTCCATGTCTCAATGGAGCGAGGGGTTGTTTCTCAAGCCAATTCCGGCTTGTCCTACAGAAAATGGGAGCAGAAGAAGCTTGATAGCTTCGTGTGGGACATTCTTGTACTTGATGGTAGATGCAATCTTGTTAAACCATCGAATGTGTGCATGAGGATCATCCGCTCAAAACCATAGAATTGGCTTTGGGTTACAGTTAAGTAACCGGTTTGAGCTCAAAAGTATCGACCATGATGGCGGGACAACAATAACATCTCCGTAACCTCGATGGGTGATTGGAGAAGCTCATTCATCGGTTTGTCTTACGCCATTACGGCGGTGGTGGTGGTGGTAGGCGTTCCTCGATCACGGTGAAGGAGCGAGCGTCCTCTCGTCTCTGAGGAATCTTTCCAAGTTCGACAATGGACTTGTAGAGCTGGAAGAGCAGTGCATGCACTAAGTATAAAAATCGGTTTTCAAAACAAATGCGAGGCAAAGCGACAAGTGAACTTAACCAATAATCACAAATGAAATGGCTTCTTTGAAAAGGTACACCAAATCACAAGGACACAAAGGCAAGTTTTAAATCGATGTTAGGGAACTTATTATGGTCGCACCCCAGGTTAGGTAGTGCCTTGCCTTGATTTGCGGTGGTTGATTTTTATGTATATTAAGTATCACGAAAAGGCGTAGGTATGGATATGTCTTGATGGGTTTAAAAACTTGTGGACAATATTTTTGGTATCGTCTCGTTTAACCAAATCGTATTTCTTTAAGAATCACCTTAAAAGAAACACAAGCTAGAAAGCGTTACGATTGTTTTGTTGTTTTATATTTTGTTTGGTGTTTTAACACTTTAGGAAAAGTGTTAATGAACTTTTGATTTTATTATAACTTTACAAAAACTTTTACAAACAATGGTATATGTGCAAATGCGGTTCGAAAATGCTTAGAACACTTCTGACCTCCCGTGGCGCGAAATTTGATCGGTCTTTGAGCAGTCAAGTTTTCTCGCGCGAGTTAGCCACTTGTGAATGGCTAGCGTAAGGAACTTAAAACAGCTCACACACCAAATGCAATTTAGATCGGGAGAATACGGTGGATTCCGGGTCGTTATGTCCCACGGAGGATGGCGGTGTTTAACACAATCAGTTAATCGAATAACCACTAAGGATAGTGATCGATGGGGTTTTGAGATATTTATACCTAAAGAAAGATTAATAAATTACAGGGCTTAAATGAAAATTAAAGGAAATTAAAAAGTTAATTTCTATTAAATAAATGCTATCACTATTTTTAAACTAATGTTTTTGTTTTTATTGTTTTTATAAAACTTAAATTAAAACTACGTGACGTCAAATAAAAGCGTGAAACTTACACAATATTAATCCTAAAAATATGAAAATGATATTTTACAAACCTAATGATATAAAAACTTTTAAGAAAAAGAAAATTATTTTATAACTATTTAATTAATTATTATTAATTAAAAACTATTTTACTATTAAATTATAACCTAAATTACAAGAAAATAGGAAATAAACCTAGAAAAATAAAATTATGACTTGGAAAAATCTAAAATAACAAAAAGAATTTTCAAAACTATTTTTATATTTTTCGATTATTTTTCTATTTTTATGAATTTTAAACTATTAAAACTAATTAAATTACTAAAAATTACAAAATAAACTATGAAAAATCTGGAAAATTACTTTTTTTACTTTTTATATTTATCTAAACTTAATAAAAATGAAAAATTATTTTTGGACTTTTACGATTTAATGTATTAAAAGCTATTTAAAATGCTTAAAAGCTGTTTTAATTAAGAAAAATAGCAAGCTGTTATGAAAAATTATGAAAATTTCAGGAAAAGTCTAACTTAATATCCTTAATCTAGAAAAATAGAAAAACATGGTGTTGTTTGGAAGAAAATGAAAGCGATGTGTAAGTGCTTATTGGAATAAGCAACTTGAATAACAAATGGAAACTAAAAAGCACCAAACCAAAGCGAAGCTCTAATAAGCTAAACTTGACCAAATGCAACTAAAATCAACAAGCTATAACCAACGATATGCAAGTTTGATCGGTTGAAGATTTGAGCTTTTGAGCTAGAAACGATTCGATGACCTACTTTGGGCATAAGCACAAGCCACATATTAGGTTAAAGCAGAAAACTACAAATTGGAAACTAAATTAGACACGGTTGAGAGTGTCTAAACCAAAATCGAGACCTAGACCGACTCTTATGAGCTCTGTGCATAAATTGCGCAATCGAGAAAAACTTCGGTGTCAAGCGAGTTGAGTGAAACAGAGGCAAATAAGCCTGTTGGACAAGCTTATTTGAAACTTATAGAAAATTTCAAAATCTATAAAAATGACAATAAGAAAGTAGACGAGATGAGGTTTTAAGAACAAAAGTCTTACTTAATTTGGACCAATAATGAACACATGAAAAATCTTTCTATTGGGCTTAAAAGCGAAATTGCAACTTTTGACTTTTAAAGCGGTTGTGAAACTTTGACCTTTGTGAACTTTGATTGCAATTTAAGGACTGATAATGAAGAAATATGATGTAATGACACTAATGCAAGCTATGTTTATTGGATTTGAACACAAAACAAGTGATTGATTTGTCCAAATTACAACGAGATAAGCGAGTTGAGATGGATTTTAGACCATGTTGACTTTTATGAGTTCGGGCACAAGATATTGACTCAAATGAGTTAATTAGAGTTAAACAATCATGAACCAACAAGACTTTGCCACTGCACACACCTAAATGATGATTAAACCAATGGATCCAAACACCCTTTTATACTACTAATTGCAAATTAAAAGCGAACTAGAAACTGAATCAAATAAGATTATTGATTAAACCAAGTTTAACTAACCTAATTACTACTTATTGAGCAGTTAAACTTATTATAAACCACAAGAGCAGTTATGTCACAAAACTTGAAACAACTTACAAATGATCCGGCCGCAATGGCTTGAAAACAATCAAACCGGAACCAGCTACATTAATCGTATCAAATCCAACCCGCATCCATCTACTGATACCCATTATCCAATTTCAACTGCTTGAAACTATTTTGCTTCCTGTTGACTTTTGTTGACTTTCAATCCATTGTGCTTGGCCCGAACTCGGGGCTTATAGAAAGCTATATTAAGCTTGAATAATTGGTGTGACTTTAATATAAGCTATAAGAAGCTTTAACTATAGAGTTTGAATTTGAATTTTAAGGCGGTGAACATGAAAACATGCGACATGTAGAAACTTGAATTACCACTTGAAAGCAGTTCTAATATATTTCAATGACTTAATTTGATATCATGGAACAAAAATTACAACAAAAGCAATTGAAGACTTAAAAGTAAATTCGACATTCATAAAATAAAAAAAAAACTAAAAGCGCCTTCTTCTCTGCATCTCTCTCTTTTATGCTTCAAAATTGTTTACGTGTCCTCGATTGAATCCACCTCTGAAATTGGCCAATAGATGAATTTTGAGCAATAATAGGCCTCGCGTTTTTGGCGGGAAAATCCGTTTGACTTGTAGCTCTACGAAATAGCGACTAGGGGGTGGCATTAATTGTGGGGGCTTGTGATGATGAGGGGTGGTGGGAAGGAGAAAGGTGATGGGAGGTGGCTTGCAAGTTGGTTGCAGAGGATATGGGAAGACAAGCGATTAGAGGCGCTTTTTATCTGTTTGACTTGTTTGACACAGGCGGGGTTCAAAATGGAAAAAGGCGGTCATAAAGGGATAAAGGGGTCGATTCTATTTTGACAAGGCTAGCTTTGATATTGACAAGGACTAAATTGTAAATCGATTTCTTGAAGGACCAAGCGCCAATACTCCAAAGTTACCATAAGATTGAATTTGACAAACTTTAATAGTGCAAGGACTATTTTGACATTTCAAATTTTCAAAGGACTATTTTGCCAAATTCAAAGTTCGGGGACCTAAGTTGTAGTTTTGTAAATTTGAATCTCAAGGACCAATTTTGACAACTTAGGAATCCATAGGGGCTCAAAATGATATTTTTATTATTTGGTTTTACCGAAATTGTTTTGACAACTTTTGAAACTTGGGGACTAAAATTGCCAATTATGCAAACTTGATCGTTTTCACAGTTTTGATATTTTGCATTTAAAACACATAAAACACTTATTTGTGATATTTTATCATTATGATGCATTTACGAGTGTTTTCGGATGTTTTGCGGTTTAAATGGTACAAAATGATGAGTATTTAGACACTCATCAATTACTCTACTATTATCTAATTATCTAAACTAAGGTTGTGGGTCTATGTCTAATTAATGTGTGCTCGTATGATAGTTTAAAGATGTGTTTACTTAGGTTTTACTACTCCTTAATTATCTCCTATTGATGGTTGAGTTGTCGCGTCCTTATTCTTAGTTGCATTGTGTCTAAAGTTGTAGGGTGTCGTTTCTCACAACTCTTGAACTTACCAAAGGGTCTAGTCTACAAAACCCACTAGGGATGATAAAATCTTACTCTAAGGCACTCTTTGGATGGTTTAGCCTACAACTACTCTGGTAATCATATTCTAAGGTTCGCAAAGATGAATCAAGCATTAAGTACACAGCGAATGACCTATCGCATTACTAGATCATTAGTCAACTAAGATAAGAAACAACCAATCAATATTCAATAATTAAGTTTCATATTACTAAGCAAACACACAAGTAAATTAGCGGGACATGGAGAACATGCAAGCATACACAAATAATCAAAGACATAATTGAATTGATGAAGTAAATACTTATCTTGATGTAAAATAGGGTTTAGAACCCTAAAATCTTGTACAAGATACCCTTGGTTGGTTTTAGGTTTTACTCAAAGACTCTCCTAAAGCGAAAAATTGATTCTATATATAAGATTACATATCGACGGCGTCAGCTTATGTTTCGTGGCCGTCTTGTCGCATAAATCATTAGGTTTCGTCTTGGCCACGTTAACCTTGCGACGGCGTCACTATGCTCTGTGACGCCGTCCTCTTACTTCGGCAGCGTCTCTTGAAAATCGAGTTTTGTCTTGACCGTCACAAAAATCCTCGACGGCATCGAGTTAAGCGATGGCGCCGTCGCCTTCTATTTTCGGTGACTTTGAGTGTCTCGATTCGACTTTGGCCATTTTCTTCAGTATATTCGCCTTTTCGTCCAAATAAGTGCCATTCGGCATTTTGCCTTCAAGAGACCTAAAAGTGAAAATGAATGATATTAAGCAATAACGGATACAAAAGTGATCAACGGATACAAAGTGATCAAATAAGGGCTAAACGACCCTAAATGGTACCTTTAAAACCTTATCAATATCCCAAGATTTCTACGTATTAAAGTCATTTGAGCCTTCCACGTGGCTCGATCAATGGATCGTCGGTGATGAAGTCGGTGTGGTCATAGAAGATTTGGATTTGCGACCAAAGGTCAATGCCATGATGGGGAAGTCTCTGAGTAGGTCCTTCGTCGAGTCCATGCTTTGTAGAGACTACCTTGGAGTTGTTGAAGCGTCAAGATGTCTCGCTTAAGTTTAGTGGTTCTCCTGGTGGGAAAAATTGAGCAAGAAGAGAGAGGTAAGATCATCCCAACTTGAGATGGAGCGGTGGGAAGTCGCTCGAGCCAATTACTAGCTTGGTCCGTGAGAGAATTGGAAGAGGCGGTAGCGTGGTCTCCCGAGTAGTAGCATCAAGGTCAATGGAATCGACAATTTTGAAATCCCTCGAGATCTTTGATTAGGATCTTGAACGAAGTCCATGGAATACACATCCATTTTGCACCAGCAGGATGGTGTCGGATCGCGGGTCCGTAGTTTGAGCTTAGTCGGGAAGCTCGATGGTGTTCCTATAGCCTATGTGGATTGGTCTGAATACTACCAAAGTACGGGCTCTTGGTGGGGGTGGTGAGTTGTTATCACCTTCCATGATGAAAAGTGATGGGGTCGCGAACAAAAGTCACGGAGAAGGGGATAGACTAAGAGGAAGCTAAAATGAGAAAAAGTTTACTTGATAGGAATCAAGCAAAGAGACCTAAGCGAGGTGGACTACTAACTAGCTATTCTATTCCCGGAGCGGCGCCAAAACTTGATAGCGCTACGCGTCGTTCGAGGTCAAGGAACTTCCTTTTAAGTCGATCAAGTTTTCAACACCTAAGCGATGAACCTAATCGTTGTAGTGTAGTATTAGGGTAAGCCACGGGTATTGATATCGTTCTCTGGGGAATAGGAATGCTAGTAAGAAGTTACTACGCTAAGGTTGGGGTTGAGGAAGATTATTTTTATCTTTTCATATTTTTTAGGAAATGGAAAGTCACGAATCTCGGGGTATTGGTTGGGGGTTGGTATTACTACAGATTACTACTTATCTAATTATCTAATTTAAGGTGTATGTAGTCTATGTCTAATTATTATGTGCTCGTATGATAGTTTAAAGATGTGTTTACTTAGGTTTTACTACTCCTTAATTATCTCCTATTGGTGGTTGAATTGTCACGTCCTTATTCCTAGTTGCGTTGTGTGTCTAAGGTCGTAGGGTATGCATATGTTCCCTAACTCTTTGAACTTACCAAAGGGTCTAGTCTACAAAACCCAATAGGGATAATAAACTCTTACTCTAAGGCACTCTTTGGATGGTTTAGCTTACAACTACTCAAGGGTCATATTCTAAGGTTCACAAAGATTTAATCAAGCATTAAGTACACAGCGAATGACCTATCGCATTACTAGATCATTAATCAACTAAGATAAGAAACAACAATCAATATTCAATAATTAAGTTTCATATTCCTAAGCAAACACACAAGTAAATTAGCGGGACATGGAGAACATGCAAGCATACACACAAATAATCAAAGACATAATTGTATTAATGAAGTAAAACACTTATAATGGTGTAAGATAGGGTTTGGAACCTAAAATCTTGTACAAAACGACCTTGGTTCGGTTTAGGTTTTACTCCAAAGACTACACACTAAATCTTGAAAAATTCGGATTCTATATCTAATATTACATATGCGACAACGTCGCCTTATGTTTTGTGGCGTCGTCGTGTCGCCGTCATTAGGGTTTCGTCTTGGCACGTTAGACTTGCGGCGGCGTCACCTTATGCTTGTGACACCGTCTCTTGACTCGGCGCCGTCTGCAGATTACATCTGGGCCGTGCGAGTTGCGACGACCTACTCTTTTATAACCCAGCGTCGTCACTTGAAAATAGGAGTTTTGGCTTACGTCCGTCACAACAATCCTCCGGCGGGCGTCGCAATTAACACAGCGCGCCCGTCACTTATGTTTTAATGACTTTGAGTGTCTCGATTCGACTTTGGCCATTTCTTCATATAATCGCGCTTTTCGTCAAATAAGTGCCATTCCGACATTTTGCCTTCAAGAGACCTAAAAGTGAAAATGAGCGATATTAAGCAATAACGGATACAAAGTGATCAAATAAGGGCTTAAGCGACCCCTCAAAAGGTACCTTTTAAAACCTTATCAAATATCCCTACACTTGGTATTTGCTTGTCCTCAAGCAAATGTGCTTTAGCCAATTAATTTATAAGTTAGGGGTCATGAAGTATTAGTTCAAAGCAGTCCACAACACATATAAGCCCATAAAAGTCATAACAAACACGAAATCACATACTAGCACCTCACATGGGGTGTTTGGATACTCGCATCTCTCTCGCGTGTATATGAAATAACAAATCGAAATGGAAGATAAACACTCATTAACCGGTCCTAGTACATAGATTCTTGGCTTGAGAATAGATCAAACCTCCATCGCTTTGGCGTAAGCATCTAGGAAAGACTATCAAGAGGTCTTTAAAGGGTTGTAATGTTATGCTTACGGTAGGAAACAAAGGGTTTGGTGGGATAGGCTTTTTAGTGGTGGCAAGTCAAAAATCTCTATGTTACAAGCATCTGAAGAATGGCGTTGCTAAGCCAAGACTAAACACTCTAAACTCTAGCTAAGCGAAATAAACAAACATAAATTTAAAAGATAGATGTAGGATGGTAGTTTTTTTTTTTTTTTTTTTTTTTTTTTTTTATTACTCTTTTTTCTTTTCTCTTTTCTATTTTTTCGATTTTTTTCATACACTTTTACTCTCGATCCTCTACGGTAACATCAAAATAATAAGGTTATAGGCACATCCCTACACTTGAGTTTTATTACTCTAACACTAATTTGACCCGAATTGAAAAGATCAAAACACTTGGGGTACATTATTACGCGAACAAAGGGAATTTGAAGTTAACGTTCCCTTCCGTCATTTCATAAACTTTAACTTTTCCATGAATCCCAATCGTCCCAAAGCGTGTACAAAGGATATGACTCGACTTAGCAACTCATGCAAGCAACAAGATAATTGAACTAAGGGTTTAGGGTGATAACAATAATGCACTAAAAGTGAGTGCATACTGAGGGGTAGGCTAAAGGCGATTTGGGTGTATATTTGGGGTGGGTGTAAACAATGCTCTTCATTGATATTAGGAAAAACCGAAACATCACGAGAACCGCGAAAAGGATAGGCTACGAGGGGTTAACTAGGGTATCGTGTACTAAAGATGAGTACAACGCAAAGGGTGTGGGGGATTACTCAACGATGTGGAAGAAGTAATTATATTACGAATTATCAAACAAGGGTTATCCTAATGCCTCTTATCATTTAGTTATTCCTAACTACACAAGTGTAGTCTTACTAGCGATCTCGGAATGCATCACAAAACAAGTTCTAGAATCTAATATACTACCGATTCACACTCTAAGCATTAAAGATGAATGCTTTTAATTCCTACTAATCTAAGGCGATCCTCACATTTTGGGTGGAATTTAGGTGGTAAAGGGTTTTATGCTAGTCATGCAACTTCCTATCCGGTGAGGCAGCTTTTGTTAAGACTAATGGCCCCTCCTATATATCATGAAAAATTTTAAATTTGGTGCCAAAATTACCCTAACCGACATTTTCTCATGGTTTATTACACAAATACAATTGGACAAAGCAAATAATCAAGGATAAGCATAGTTTCAAAGTTCCGTTTATTTTCCCTCCTACACTTAAGCTGAACATTGTCCCCAATGTTCCCGAAAATATCAAAGTTATGATAATGAAAGGTAATTAAAAGCGAAGAAACTAGTACTCACGATTAGCTCGGTAGGATCCGTGTGAAGTGGTGGTTAAATCCTTCCAGAAGAATTTATCGGGAAAAGCTCCTTCAATCTTATCTAACTTCTTCTTGATAAATTAAACTGCACTTGAAGAAACAAGCGAAACCTTCGCATAAAATCGGTGGTAATAATATATATAAGACTCGATTTAAACTAGGATATAATGCTTGTGGAATGGATGTTTCTGAAATTTACGGAAAATTAAGACACGGAAAATTCAAAAATTTATAAGAAGCTCGAAAAGCGAGAAAAAAAATAATCGATGTTTTACTCCTTCCTAACGCCGTCGAGTTGCGATCTCGATCTTAGTCGGGGTTATCGACAAAAGCGGTGCTGCTATTTTACGGAAAAATTGCGGAAAATTTACATTTTAGAATCGGAAAAATTTACGCAAAACATCCATTATGACTCGATACAAGCATTTGACTCGAACAAACACACAACTATATCTTTTAATTAATTGTTATTCTCATATTTACGTTTCCTTAAAAACGTGTGTAATCCTCCCTACACTTATCCCTTATGTAAAATACCTTTATATGCAATTAAGACGAGGTTAAAAACAAAATAAAGCATTTTTACAAATTTAAACATGAGAATAAACAATCAATAAAAGATATATGACACTAACAAGCAAACAATTAAGCATGGGTTGCCTCCCATAAGCGCTTTTCTTTATTTAAGAGTCTTGTAGCTAGACTGTAGTCGTGCTCTACGTTACTTCATTACCGCTACCTTCTTCCTTCGCTTTCCCTTCGTCGAAAGGGTGTAGGCGTTGTATGCTTACCGTGGATTCCTTGCCAGCGTTGTTTATTATGGTGACGGTTTTATCTTTTAAATTGGTTTCCTTCAACATGAAAGGTCCAAACCATCTTGGTTTGTTTCTACCTTATAATGCCCTTATCCGTGATTTGTATAAAAGTACTTTTCTCCTTTAGAAATTCCTTAGGGTTCCTTTGTACCTTTGGTATTGAAGTGGGATTATTTCTAACTTCTTATCGGGTTTCCCAGCGTTGCATACAATCCTTGAACCATAAAGTCCTAAGCCCTTTCTCCCGGTCATTCATCTTCTTTTAACATTATTGCGGGGCTTTTCGATTTCAGTAGTAATCATTTCCATGATCTTAAGAGGATACCTTGGGATGATGGGTATCCTAGCGTGCCCCTTCCCGCTTTTGAGTATCATGATGCCCTCTCCACATTTGATGGTTGCCTTGGCGGTGGCGAAATGGTGTCCAGAGAATGAGGGTGCGTTTTCATCTTCCTCAACATCAATGATCACAAAATCCACGGATAAGCGATATTAGCCACCTCAATTAGAACATCTACCGCGATTCCTACGGGGTGGACATAGGTGTGATTAGCTAAGGAAAGTCTAAGATCGGTCTTGGTGGTTTCTCCTTACTTAACTTATTATAGATTGATAATGGCATTATGTTCACATCGGTCCCCTGATCGGCTAAGGCATTTATATTATCAATATCACCTATGCTACATGGTATCACGAAATTCCCTGTGGTGTCTCCTTTTTTTGTTAATGGTGTTTTTTTATAACCAACTCATACAGGGGTCCCATAGGTAAGGCGTCATACTCTTCTTCTGTCATTTTTCCTTCAAGGGCTTCCCTAAGAACTTCATTGTACCTAAAGTTATTTACTTGGTTTGCAATGGTTTTCTTGTTAATTTCGTGCTTAAGGTAGTATTCAATGGTCTCAGGCTCGTCATTTGACACAGACTCCTCCACCTTGCTTTCCTCAGTTTTCCTTATCTCATCCCGTGCATCCTCGGGCATGATGGAAACGGCGTTAACAAACTAAGTGGGAGGACAATCGTTGCTTCTTACTAGTACTTTTTCGGGAACTTTTATTTTGGTAAATTCTATTACCAAATTCATCATTTTCGTCATTTTCTCTTGCATTTCCTCTCTCTTCCTATAAACCTCCTCTTCAAATTTGGCTAACCTTTCCGTATGAGCCGCCATGTATTCCCTCATTTGTTCCTTGAAACTCGGTGAAAGTGGTATTGGGGAAGTGGGCAGGCGCCTTACGGAATTTGGGTTTGCTCACAACAGGGACTCAGAAAAGGTGTGGGGTGGTTGGTGGAATTGGCGGTTGTGACTTCTCAAGGAATTTGTGCGGGACTCTTCTTTGCCTTTCCATCGGATAATTAATCCTCTCTCAATGGCACTCATTTGCTCCTCGGGGTGTCGGAAGATTCAAAAGGAGTTGATATGGCGTTAACTTCGTTAGCAGGAGTTTCGGAGATTCATTCCAATCTTCGTAGCTTTGATCAATAAGCTCCTCATGATATCCCAAGATTTCTCGTATTAAAGTCATTGAGCCTTCCAGCGGCTCGATCAATGGATCGTCGGTGATGAAGTCGGTGTGGTCATAGAAGATTTGGTTTGCGACAAAGGTCAATGCCATGATGGGGAAGTCTCTTGGTAGGTCCTTCGTCGAGTCCATGCTTTGTAGAGAGACTCACCTTGGAGTTGTTGAAACGTCAAGATGTCTCGCCTAAGTTTAGTGGTTCTCCCGTGGGAAAAATTGAGCAATGAGGCGAGAGGTAAGATCATCCAACTTGAGATGGAGCCGGGGAAGTCGCTCAAGCCGATTACAAACTTGGTCTCGTAGAGAATTGGAAGAGACGCAGGGGCGTGGTCTCCCGGTAGTAGCATCAAGGTCAATGGAATCGAAAATTTTGAGGAAATCCCTCGAGATCTTGATTAGGATCTTCAAACAGAAGTCCATGGAATGCACATCCGTTTTCCACCAAGCAGGATGGTGTCGGATCGCAGGCCGTAGTTTGGGCTTGGTCGGGAAGCTCAATGGTGTTCCTATAGCCTAAGTGGCTTGGTCTCGAATACTCACCAAGAGTACGAGCTCTTGGTGGGGGTGGTGGGTTGTTATCACCTTCCATGATGAAAAGTGATGGGGTCACGAACAAAAGTCACGGAGAAGGGGGATAGACTAAGAGGAAGCTAAAAATGAGAAAAAAGTTTACTTGATAGGAATCAAGCAAAGAGACCTAAACGAGGTGGACTACTAACTAGCTATTCTATTCCCCGGAAGCGGCGCCAAAAACTTGATAGCGCTACACGCGTCGTTCGAGGTCAAAGGAACTTCCTTTTCGTCGATCAAGTTTTCAACACCTAGGCGATGAACCTAATCGTTGTAGTGTAGTATTAGGGTAAGCGCGGTATTGATATCGTTCTCTAGGGAATAAGAATGCTAGTAAGAAGTTACTACGCTAAGGTTGGGGTTGAGGAAGATTATTTTTATCTTTTATATTTTTTAGGAAATGGAAAGGTGCGAATCTCGGGCTATTGGATTTGGGGTTGGTATTACTACCGATTACTCTACTTATCTAATTATCTAATCTAAGGTGTATATAGTCTATGTCTAATTATTGTGTGCTTTCGTATGATAGTTTAAAGATGTGTTTACTTAGGTTTACTACTCCTTAATTATCTCCTATTGGTGGTTGAATTGTCACGTCCTTATTCCTAGTTGCGTTGTGTGTCTAAGGTGCGTAGGGTATGCATATGTTCCTAACTCTTTGAACTTACCAAGGGTCTAGTCTACAAAACCCGCTAGGGATAATAAACTCTTACTCTAAGGCACTCTTTGGATGGTTTAGC
The DNA here is from genome assembly GCA_022545495.1 of Chrysanthemum lavandulifolium. Lineage (NCBI taxonomy): Eukaryota > Viridiplantae > Streptophyta > Magnoliopsida > Asterales > Asteraceae > Chrysanthemum > Chrysanthemum lavandulifolium. Next base: position 115,884,837 of record CM040246.1, on the reverse strand, counting down.
TTACAACTACTCAAGGAGTCATATTCTAAGGTTCACAAAGATTTAATCAAGCATTAAGTACACAACGAATGACCTATCGCATTACTAGATCATTAATCAACTAAGATAAGAAACAACCAATCAATATTCAATAATTAAGTTTCATATTCCCTAAGCAAACACACAAGTAAATTAGCCGGTGTTGGGAATTACAAGTTTGAGTTGATAAAGACAAAAAGAATGAAACAAGAGGGACTTAATATGACAAGAAGGAAACCTACTAAAAGATGGAAGGGCTTGCTTGCAATGGAAGTTTTATTTATTAGTCCTTATCCTCTAGTATATAAAGAGGACATAGGTGTAGGTTTTAATTAAGTCTTCCAATAATGTAGTCGACTAAAGGTGTGTGTTTAGCCTGGGCGTTGGGAGAGCGTCTAGGGTATTAGTTTTAGATTAGTGTGTCCTAGGCGTATGGTCTTGTAGCGCCTAGGTTATTAGTTAGTTAATAGGCGTGTTCTATAAGCGTCTAAGATTATTAGAGTATTAGTGAATGAAAACCTTGTTCAATAACAAAGTATTGTTTTGATTATTCATGCGTACAATATTATTATCTTTGTTATTGATCCCTAGCCGAGCTTATAAACGATCTTATCAATTGGTATCAGAGCGGGGAGCTCTTGATATAGGGAATCACAAGGTTTTGGTTGTCGAAGAAGCAAGCAGATTCGAAAAAGAATTAATGATTTTAGTGGTGGCTTAATGTGCGAACAAGACTGCGTTTGATATACGCATAATATATTTTTTTGAGACCCACGATGAAGAATTGACTGATTTATTCGTTTGAGGTATTATTAATGCTATGTCTTATTTGTTCGAATATTCTTGGCTATGACCATGGGACCTACGAGTTTTTATTCGCTATTTCACGCTGTTAATTGGTTTGATTATTTGGTCGGTGGGGTTACTTCTCAAATTCGTTTGTGTGATCACGTGTATTTGCTTGTCTTGCTGATTCAACGATTTAAGTGGGGTCATGAGATTGATCAGTACACGTATTGCTATTGGTAATTAATTGCATACATCTATCACGAGGATTAAACAAATGGTATCATGTGGGACATGATTGTTGATGTTTTGACGTCTTTGCTCGAGGATTATTAAACAAGTGCTTCGCGTATTAAATTCAAAATCTTGTTGGAGTTGTTCAAAGTCTTGCTTTCGGACGAGATCAGCGTCTTCTTCGCTATTATTTTTAAAATCTTGCTTGAAGGTTTTTAAAGTCTTGGTAATTTGTTAAAATCTCTTCTTGCTTATCGACTTAAAATCTTTGCTTGGATGCAAATCTTGTTGCTCATATTAATCTTCAAAGTCTGGGTTTCAAAATCTGCAGTTTATATGAAAAAATCTTGATTTTGATGAAATCTTGCTCCTTTCCAACGTACTGTTCATGCTTTATTACGAGAAGATTTTTGATTTAAGGGGAAGTCGAGCATGATTTTTGGATGACACACACAGAATGGTTATTTGGTTCACACACACAGGAAGAAATTTATGTTCTTAAAAGGATTTTAAAAAGGCTCGTTATGGAGATTTATTGAAGAATTGATTACGAAGAGGATTATTTATCACTTATTTGAAGGTGAAGTGAAATTACTTGGTTTGTGTTCTTATCATCTAGCTTGATGAATCTAGCAATGTGTGATTTTTCTTATAATGCTCTATGCACACATTGTCTATCACTTGAAGGAGTTACATTGTAGTGCTCAGTGTCTCATATAGTTGAGGATTCTTGTCAAGGGATTGCGGTCTACTTATATTGGTGGTTCGTATAAGTATGGAGTTTCGTGGATTGTAAAGATTTAAGACACAAGTTCGGGAAATTTTACTTCTTCATCAAGTTTGTTATATTTGGTGTTCTTCACAAGTGATCATTACATAAAGCCTACAGATTTTGAAGAATCAAGAAGATGGTTAACATATGATTTTTAGGGGAAGCTTATTGTTAAATGTTTAACCATCTACATGCATCACTCAAGGGGAAGAGGTTGATTTTTATTACCGTTGATCATTATTACTACTGCTAGTTGAAGTTTTCTACTGTTTTGGATCCATTTTTCTTATGATGCGTAATGGTGGGTGATTTGAAGCATTGGAAGTCTTAGATTGGAAGTATGATATTGGTTCGTGGTGGTCAAGATCATTATTTGCATCGTTCCCTATTTAGATAATAACAAAAAGGGAAGAGATGTTTGAGTGACATGGCATGGATTAAGGGAAGACAAAGGAAGACATACTTGTTTCATTTATGGCGAGATTTATTTATCTCAACTTCTACTGCCGTCTAGGGAAGTTAGGTTCAAGAATGGTTTTGTCATTATCAACTAGGGAAGATTGTTGGGAATTACAAGTTTGAGTTGATAAAGACAAAAGAATGAAACAAGAGGACTTAATATGACAAGAGGAAACCTACTAAAAGATGGAAGGGCTTGCTTGCAATGGAAGTTTTATTTATTAGTCCTTATCCTCTAGTATATAAAGAGGACATAGGTGTAGGTTTTTAATTAAGTCTTCCAATAATGTAGTCGACTAAAGGTGTGTGTTTAGCCTGGGCGTTGGGGAGAGCGTCTGGGGTATTAGTTTTAGATTAGTGTGTCCTAGGCGTATGGTCTTGTAGCGCCTGGGTTATTAGTTAGTTAATAGGCGTGTTCCTATAAGCGTCTAAGATTATTAGAGTATTAGTGAATGAAAACCTTGTTCAATAACAAAGTATTGTTTTGATTATTCATTGCGTACAATATTATTATCTTTGTTATTGATCCCTAGCCGAGCTTATAAGCGATCTTATCGGTGGGACATGGAGAACATGCAAGCATACACACAAATAATCAAAGACATAATTGTATTAATGAAGTAAAACACTTATCTTGGTGTAAGATAGGGTTTGGAACTCTAAAATCTTGTACAACTTTTACTCCAAAGACTACACACTAAATCTTGAAAAATTCGGTTCTATATATAATACTACATATCGCGGCGCCACCTTATGTTTTGTGGCGCCGTCGTGTCGCCGTCATTAGGGTTTCGTCTTGGCCACGTTAGACTTGCGGCAGTCACCTTATGCTTGTGACTCCGTCCTCTTGACCGGACGCGTCGGATTACATCTAGGCCGTCCCGAGTTACTGACGACCTACTCTTTTATAACTTGAAGTCGTCACTTGAAAATAGGGTTTTGGCTTCGTCGTCACAACAATCCTCCGGCGGCATCGCAATTAACACCGACGCCGTCACCTTATGTTTCAATGACTTTGAGTGTCTCGATTCGACTTTGGCCATTTTCTTCAGTATAATCACGCCTTTTAGGTCCAAATAAGTGCCATTCGACATTTTGCCTTCAAGAGACCTAAAAGTGAAAAGGAGCGATATTAAGCAATAACGGATACAAAGTGATCAAATAAGGGCTTAAACGACCCCTAAAGGTACCTTTTAAAACCTTATCACACAACATTTTGTCCTTTGATCTTTTGCATTGTATTCAGGCGGGTGAATATAGATCTCGAAGCTGAAGCGGGTGGTGAGCATGTTTTGATGGGGATGATTCTTGAGAATATCCACGACAATTAAACAAGAGGATTCGGCGGTGAGAGTATCAAAATCAACACGAAGGTTGTTCTTTCCTATCTTCATCGGATAGCCATTAGGAAGATATCGGCAATCGTGAGAACATTTGGTGCTTCCATTCGCATTTGGCGTCCATGTCGTGATCGAAGATATTTAGCGGAAGAACCAACATATCGAAGACATAACGTTAGTCAACATATGGTTTTATTGTCTAATTATTGAATGTGATATGTCGATGATTGTTACGAGTCCAATGTCACTTGTTAGTCCAATAGTCCAATGACGTCGTGATAAGTTTCGTGAGTTGATTAACTTTAAATTTTAAAGTCCATGTTTTCACTTATTTTTCACAACATATTACACGTTTAAGTTTATTAGTGACATTATTGGTTTCGTGGCGTTATGATTTATTTATTTACAAGTTTGCACGCGTAACAATTCATAACTAAGGTTAAACTAGGCTTAGGCGTAGAAATGGTAGCTTATGCGTGGCGGGGTGATTAAGCGTAAGCTTATCGTAGGCTCTTGTCTTCTGCGTGAAATATTACAGCGTGGGAAAAGAGGACCTTATCGTAGAGCTTCACGGCGTGGCGTATATGGAACCTACGGCGTAAGGCTTGCTCGTGAAGTCAACCTTATGCGTGAGGTCCTTGTTCACGCATATCCTTCACGGGATCACGCGTGGTCCCTTATGTAGAACCTTATGCGTGGCGTTACGCGTAAGATTTCTCTTCGCATAACATGCTACGCGTAAGGTGATCCTTATGCGTAGATGGAAAGTACCATTGATTACGAATTTTCGCGCGTAGTAAAACGAAATAATTTCATCATAGTACCAACATTAACTTATACATTCAATCTCTAACAGTTTTAATCACGAACAATCAATCAAACAGTTATGCGTAGTAACTTGTTACGCGTAAACCTAAACCCTAAAGCTTAAGAATTACGAGTAAGAAATTTAACCATGGGAATTGCACCAAAATGATTCTGGGAAGTCAAGAATGCTTATTAAGTTGGTTTATCCAAGTTTTAACATCAAACTCTTAACGAATCAAAGATACCCAAATATCAAGAACATAAACCCTAATTTCTAATTAACTAGCAATTAGTGTTTCTGGGTTGATTCTAAACATGGATATGATCAATTCATTTTGTAAACAACACCTTATAAGCAACTAATTAACCAGAAACACTCACACAAGAAAAAACCCAATTCACGCATAAACCCTAATTTTTCCAAACTCAATCAATTCGTGTTTTAGGTGCGTTTAGGCGATGGAAATGGTTTCAAAGTGATTAAGTAAACATTTTGACACTATCATATTAACCAAAAACACACGAATGAAGGATTTGTGTTCATTGCTTCTGCGTAGAACACAAATCACTCTCAAACTACATCATTTGACCGTTGGATTTGCGTATAAATCAAAACCATTGTTTAAAAACATGTTAAGATTATAAAACCACTTACAAAATGATGATCCAAAACAGTTTGAAGAGCGAATTTTAGGCGTAGGATTTTAGTAGGTGAAGTATTAAATGTGGAGAGTTAATGAATTAGGTGGAAGTTTTATTAAAAGTAACTTTGAGCTTTTAACACTTTCAGTCCCTCCACCTTTGCCATTTACATCAATTGCCTTTAACTTCCATTTTGGTTACCAAATGAATGATATTAAGGAAAGAAATTTGATAATACCCCCCCTCGACTTAAGAAATAATGAAAGTTTATAAATTTTAGTCCGGGGTGTCGATGAAACCGTAAATGTGACCACCATTATTAAAGAAACAACCGGGATAAGGTAACATGCAAGTACAAGGTATTATGAAGCGAAAAATATTTGTTTCTCCCCTCAACACTTGATCGAAAAATCTTGAATTTTGAAAGATTTGAGTGTTGACGGAAGATTTGTACTTGCCATGTTAAAGAAAGATAGAAAAAGAATATTTTATTGTTTTATCGATTTTATAATTTTGTATTTTGTTTTTGAAAAAATATTTACAAAAGAGGTTTTGGTGTTTGTTGGTTTTAAGAATGTTTTAAGAGTTCATCCGGTTCCTCTTGAGTCAAACACGTATACCAATCCGGTGGACCAACTCATTAAACCTAGCGAGCTAAGGCTTTGGTGAGAAGATGCCAATTGGTATTACATGCCCATAAGTATAATTCAACGATTACCACATTCACGTGGTCCTTGATGAAATGATATCGAAGATCGATGTGCTTTGATTTGAATGTTGTCTTGAGTTGCGAGATCGCAATAGCACTCGATTGTCGCGATACATGGGATTTTGTCAAACACATAACCATAGTCTTTAAGTTGTGTTCTCATCCAAATGACTTGAGCACAACACCGACATGGCTACATATTACCTTACATTGAGGAGAGCGATGTACAATCCTCGCTTCTTGTTGCCATGACACCGGTTTATCACCAAGAAATTGTAATGCTCTGAAGTACTTTTACGTGAATCTAAGCATCTTGCATGATCGACATCACGAAAATGCTATTAGTTCAAAACGAGAATCCTTGGATGCAGTTCCCAAGTTAATGGTTCCCTTGATGTATCGGAGATTCTTTTAGCCTTAGAGGTGGGTTTCGGTTGGTCTTGTTGATAGCGGAGCAAAGATATACAACAAAAACAATATCGGGCACCTCTTTGTTAGATACATGAGAGACCCAATAATACTACGGTGTTTGGTAGGGTCCACCAATTTCCCATGTAAATCGTCTAGCTTCTTGGTATGAGCCATTGGTGTGGCATAGGTGTCACAGTTTGCATTCAAATTTGTTTAACAGTTCAAGGGCATATTTGGGTGACTCAAGAAAATACCACGGGGTGATTGATGAACTTGCATTCCTAGAAAGAATGTGAGTTCACCCATCATTGACATTTCAAAATGTTTTGTCATTAATTTTGCAAAAGCATTTGAGTATTTTAAATGTGTTGACCTAAAATGATGTCATCCATAGATTTGAATGATTAAGATCGAGCCCCATGATATTATATGAAAAGTGTGGGATCGACCCGAACCTTTGGTGAATTTATTGGCAATGAGGAAGGATCATAACTTATCGTACCACACCCGAGGAGCTTGTTTGAGACCATCTGAGCTTTGTTCGGTTTGTAGACATGGTTGGGAACTCGGGATCAACGAATCCTACGGTTGGTGACATAAACCGTTTCTTCAGTTGCCCATTCGGAAAAGTGGTTTTGGCGTCCATCGAAAGGCTGTTATGTTCATATGAGCATGACGCGAAAAATCGAACGACCTCAAGGCGAGCAACCGGAGCAAATGATTCTTCAAAGTCAATACCTCTTCCTGTCTATAACCCTTAGCCACAGGCGGTTTTAGGATCGAGTGCATAAATGCAATGTTCACCATTTTATTGTGTTGATGATTCGGGTGGTCTTGGATGATCAAAATACATGCATTTTCAAAATGCCACTTCATTACATTAGAGCAGTTGTTCAAGTAGAGAGATGGTTGTGGTGTTCTTGATCGAGATATTATTGTGTTGATGAGAGGTTTACACAAAGTAGAGAGGGTGTTCTTGCTAGAGGTTTTAAAGATTAGATTGATTGAGAAGCACCACCCTTCCATGGATGGAAGGGTATTTATAATTACAAACATAACGACCTCCTATCGGCTGTGGATCGGTATACAATGGGTAAAGACCGTCCTTCCTCCACGGTGTTGCACTAAGCTATACTACGCTACAAACTAATAAATAAACTACTAAATAACGTAACTAACGACAAGTCTATGAGCTAAATTAAGCTAGATAACATTTGGGGTGACCAACTCTTCACTATGGAATTTTCTAATTCTAACAATCTCCCCAAGGAGGTCACCCCATGTTTACATTTGCATCCTAGCATTCTATCTTTGTCTTTGTTCTTGAGCTCGTAGACTTGAATTCTTCACTTTCACAATCTTTGTGCTTTAGTAGCGATTCTTCAAAGTCCGCAATGATTTGTACTTTTAGTGGAGGCCTTTAAGCGATCCACATCTTTGATGATCTTGAGCTTTCTTTGAGATCATCGACCACGATAAATCTCGGATCACCCTTTATTGTGTTGCCATCATGTGAAGTTGTGACTTTTGGACCGACATGCTCACACTTTTGAATCATGACATCTTTCCATCGAGTAGCGGAAGCTTTCTTGGTTCATGATATTTTGCAGTGTAGCGAAGCATAGTATAAAAATATCGAACCGGGTTATGTAGATATGCATCGATCATGATTTCTTCAATTAAGTGTGGATGTTGTGAGCATGCGGCTTTGGATTGACTCCTCAATTACGATCGGTGCAACCGTCAAATGTACTGCAAACAACGATTAGCAATAAAACACACGAAAGTGTCTTTGATCACTTCGTTGAATTGAGTACACTGACCCACGGTTCCCGTTGATCGATACAAATCTTGCTGTGATCGGTAGGATTCCTAAGAATCTCCTTGACGGGGTTTCGCGTTGTTCTATTTGTTCTCAAACCGGAGCGTCTCAAAGAAGACAACACGGAGTGAGTGAACCGGTAATTGAGATTCAGCGATTGATGAAAATGATTTGAAAAACAATCGTGTATTGCTTGAAGAAAGAGTTTTGCAATACGACGAAGGTTTTATGAGAAAGATCAATTTTCAATCAAAATACTTTTGTATTAGAGAATGAGTACACATTCGACGTGCTAGCGAAAAGAAGAGATTCGCACATCGAGCGGTTTTCTAAAGTATTTTTCAATCGAGATACTTTTGAATTTGAAAATATGAGTACACATTCGATGTGCTAGAGAAAGAAGATTTGCACATCGAGCGGTTTTCCAAAAGTATTCGTCAATTCATTCTGGACCAAGGTTGATTCAAGAGTGAATCTCCCATTGTTTCTATCCGGTTGTCACAAGCTTGATCTTATGAAAGATCTCACATGTCACCCACCAAGAGCTTGTTTGATGTTGGCTCTAGAAGGATTTCCATCTTCATCGTGAATATTGTTACATATCACTCGGATGTTACGGCAATACCACAAGGATAATCGTGGGACTCTTAATATATTCTTACTTTCCACATTGTGTGAAACAACAAGTCTTCATTAAAATAGTGTCCTAATGAGATATTGTGGATGATCTCTTGGCTCTAGACTCAATTAGTGCACTTTTGGTTCTGTCTTGGGAGACTAGGGAGAGGGTCTCCTTCTTCAATATCAACAATCTCTAAGAGAAAGTCGATAGATAATGTCGGTTCCCGTGAGAATGAAACAAGCCCTTTTAAGAGGAACTTGAGTGGTTTGGGAAGTTTAGTGCGGTGCGTCCTTTGGGTCCATGACGTCTTGTCTTCAATACCGGTGTTACCTTAGTAACCACGGTAGCATATGTATTGAACCGGTTTACGCCCTAAGGTTGAATTGATGGAGGCTATTTCTTTTCACCCTTTTACATTCATTTCTTTTCATTCTTCAACCCCTTGATTGCTTACGAGACTTCATAACTAGAACCTTGTTGGGTTTATTCGATTACTAGCTCTGTCTCGATCCGCACTCTTCCCATTTCTCATTTTCTCCTTTTTCAATATACCTAAGGACTCTACACTATCTAGTGGATTGTCCTGGGTAGATCCCTCCGGATTCGGTGGGATCGTGGGAACAAATACCTAACCTAACCATCCTTATAACACCTAGCATAAAGTAAATTGGTCGGTCTTTTGGTATTGTTCTTTCCTTCATGAAACCAATTGAAAAATCATTTGGAAAAACAATCAAGGTACTTGTGATACGAGATCAAAGCATTTTGTACCTTAATAGTTTTGATCATTTAGAAAACCTCCCCCTCAACATGTGCATATGATTTAGAAATTGTTTAGCACATGGAGGCAAGAGGACTTTGAAATATTTTCTTTGATCACAATTTTCATAGAAAAAGCCATTTGATTTTCTTGGTAAATTCTCCCCCTCAATATGTGCATAGGATATTTGAAATCATTTTATCACATAGAGGCAAGAGTTCATTTGAAGCACATCCACGATTACAAAAGCCATTAAGAAAACCATTTGAAAACTCAATCAAGGTACTTTATAAGTCTCTTTAAAAAAAACTTTTGTACCTCGATAGTTATGCTCCCTCTCAATATGTGCTTCGAGATTCGAAAGCGTTTAGCACATATGAGAGCAGTCTGCACAATTAAATCAAAAATGATCACCTTTTATCAAATTTCATTATTAAATCACAAATTCTCCCTCAAACCCTTTGAGATTTTGGATCCCAAGTGATTTAATTAGGTTTAGAAAACATGGGAGAAAATGTGGCCTTGTTTAAATACTCATCGGTTTTGGATAAATCCTCCTCCTCAACATGTGCATTGTGTATTTGAAATCGTTTGGCACATGGAGGCGGGAGTGCCTTTGAAGGACTAAAACCAATTCCATTTAAAAGCAGATTTGAGATTTAAATCACGATCTCTACCCCGATCGAAATTTCAAACCATTTGAGATTTGTGATCCCAAAAGATTTAAATCATTTAGAAAATTTTAGGGAAAGGCGTGGCAAGATTCAATTTTGAAAAATGACGAGATAAGGACCATTTAAGACATTAAAGATTGTTAGTGTCGGTATGATAGTTTTAAGAGATCTTTTAGTAAAATAAAACAATTTCACAATCAAACAAGAACAGAAAAAATTTCATTTTGTAAGATCTTTGAGTTTTAAAGAAAATCATACCATGACATAACATTAAATCTTTAGATCACCACTTATTATTGTACAATCCGGACTTTTATGAAGCAATATTGTTTGAAAATAATTTATTTTAAATCACTCTCCCCCTCAATCCATGACAGTAGTCGATGATTGAGTGACTTATGTTTTGAAAAAATGAAGTCCGGTGATTTTCAAAGTTAAGTCAATTTATTTTCAAAACAATATTTTCCATTTTCAAAACAATTTAATCAAATTATTTTCAAAATTGTTAGAAAATGGTATCATGCACAAAGATATGTTAGGTGGTTGAGAAGCTTCGTTGTTGTTCTTTGTAGGGCTTGGAAGAAAAACCGTCTGCTGATGCGGTGAGACTTCTTCTTACGTTGCATTTTGAATGCCAAGCGAGGTCAAATTAAGCTCCGTTTCTTCAATCACTTAGAAGAAAACCATCTGCGATGCGGTGAGACCTCTTACGTTGCATTTATGCCAACTCTCCATAGAAGTCCAATTAAGCTCCGTTTCTTCATTTGTCAACCCAAGAAATAGTTACCCTTTCCTTTTGGCATCCAATCATCTTCAATTGTGGGATCCGGATCGGGAACATTCTTATAACCAATATACCGCATCGTTAGTGAACACACATACAGATATATGGTGGTCGACATCACCCAAACAACAATCGACTAATTAAAGTCAATTCAACATAACAATCGGATCATATAAGGCATGGGGTTTATGTGTTAATCAAACTCTAATCATCTAAACCTAACAATCATATCCTAAATTCCTAGTCCTTGACATAGGCAAATATCATTTTAATTAAGCACGTGGGATAATTAAGAAAGCTCGTTAGATGATATAGATTTGAAAACATTCTCCCCTCAATCAATGACTCATTTTATGAAAAGTTTTAAAAGCTGAAGTCATTGATTGAGTTTTCAATTTTATAAAAACTACGAATCGATTGTTTTTAAAGCAACTCATTTACCACCATTTTGAAAAACAACAAATATTTTCTGAAGAATTTTAGGCGGAAAAACATTTGTGTAGGAACAATGATCCTTGACATACTTTCCTTAAATTGTTTTAGGATAAGTGCACGAAATTTTTGAAAATCGATTAAGCGTAGCACTTTCCTTTCTTTGAAAAGCGGGTTGCTATCGAAATAATAGCAAGCCATAGTTTAAGCACGGGTTCTGATTTGAAGTAGCTGTAAACCATTATTTGAAGCCGGGTTCTGATATGAAATAAGCGTAAGCCATATTTTGTGACATGTTTAGAAAGAAATATTTACACCTCTGCTCGAACTTCATCTAAAGTCCGTGCCATTATTGAATGACATTTCTAAGACCGTAGATGTTATCGATACGAAGACATGTCATGAGAAAACATATTTTGGTATTTTTGAAATTTTTCGATTTTTATGAATTTTTTTTATTTATTTTTTTATATTTTTCTATTTTCTTTTCTTGGTTTTATATTTTTGTATTTTGTTTTTTGGTTTTATATTTTTGTATTTGGTTTTAATAAATATATACAAAGATAGAATAGATGATATAGTTAAAGAGGATGATGATACGAGTCCGAGATAAGGATATCGAGCGTAGCGTCGTAGAAGATAGAATTAGTCATCTCTTAAACTTCCACCACCAAAGCTTCCAAGGGCTCTTGAATAGGAGATAGAAATGAGCCTTTGAAAGAGACTTTGGCGACTTCCCCAAACCGAAAATCCTTATATTGAGCGATTGAGCTCTATTTCAAGCTTGCTTTAGCGGTGCACAAAGAAGCACACCATTATCATAAATCCACTGCTCCTTTTAAGAATAATCATCGTGAATCTTCCATTCGAGGTTATATCATCAATAGAACAACAACAACGTCATCATCCCAAATTTAAATAATCTTCTCAAATTTCCTTTTCCTTTGAAGTGCGAAGCAATCCATTCCAAAAGGTGTCAAGAGACCACTTCCCCAGTAGTTGAATTGATGCGGTCGGTCTCTTTGTATAATGCTCAAGAACTCTCCCAAATACACATCATGAGGGAATGAAAACACCTTCCCATGTTCACATTTTCTTCCCGGATGATCGTGTATGAAGCTCAAGAACCCAGTACACCAATACCCAAGAGCTCTCCGAATACACATCATGAGGGAATGAAAACACCTCCCATGTTCACATTTTCTTCCACGATGATCGTGTATGAAGCTCAAGTATCAAGTATACCAATACCCAAGGAAGGAATAGCGATAACATTGAAGAAGCAAGCCAAGTCGATTATCTCTGCGGATGACAATCTCTGCGGATGTCAACTCCGGAATAAGTGATTATATCTACGAATCAGCGATTAAGCCCTCAAGTGAAACATTTGGCGCCTCAATGTACACAATTCTCTCTCCTCGATGATTGTGATAACATCGAGATCATCACACTTGTGTACCTCTTTTATCTTGAAACTAACTCTTCCATCGCTTCCCCACATAGTTGGAATAAGAATACTAAGCGCCTTGATGAGTAAAACCTTGAGTTTCTCTGCGGTCATGACATTTGTTTTCCGGGATATCTTCAATCACTTAGAAGAATTAAGTTCATCAAGTTTACTCGCCATGAGTCAAACCTTGAGTTTCTCTGTGGTAATAACATTTGTCTTCCGGGATATCTTCAATTTCTTAGAAGTATTAAGTACATCAAGTTTACTCGCGTTTAGATGCTTGTCTCCTTCCCCTTTCGGTTTTGATACTTGAATCGACAACTCTTTGAATGCCCAAATACTTGAAATTTGTTGAGAAGATCGCTTGAAGTCTTTGTGAGAATCAACATCTTTGAATAATGTGAGCAAGTCTAATTGGGGATTAAATTTGACATATCACATTCCCCAATTAGTGCTCTCCCTAGACCGACAATCTTTTGATAAATGCCAGATTAAGAAGAAGTCTTTAGATCATTAAATGCAACTCGTCTTTGGTCTTCTAACATATAGCAAGAAATGTAGAAGCGGTTGTAGACTCGACCTTCTTCAAGATTGTCGGTTGGGGAATAGATAATTAACATCTTCAACTCACACCAAAAGCATCCCACCAAAAGCATCCAAATTAACACATCTTGCAAATCCCTTAACTAAAATCCTCCCAATCAAACAAAACGAGAAAGATGTTCATCAAGGAAATCAACAATCGGGGCATAGCGAACACACAAGATGGTAACACCAAACTACCAATCACATCAAACAAAACGAGAGATTGTTCGGAATCATCATGTTGATGTATCGTGAAGCATTAACCGGAAGCACTTTGTCGATAAACTCATCAATCCGGTGAAGATGTCAACCAACGGCTCTTAGAAGAAAAACTCCATGTGAAGATGACCCGATAAGAAGAAGCTCGGTTCTTACATGAGTTTAGAGCCGTATGACCATTTATATTCTCTAATATCAATCAACAATGCAAAAATTCACACTTCTTCTCCCCTCAAGAATTGCATACGGAGATGCCATTCTTGATTAAATAAGTGAAAATCATCCGAATGTTCTATTCACACTTCTCCCATAAAATAAGCACGTGATGTCGCCATCTTCATTATAATCGAGCAAGTGGAATGAGAAAACAATCGGTGGTAGCCGGTTCACTTGATGGTGAAGCGCATGGAAAAAGTATGAAGCATGTTGATGAGAATGGTCATAATAAGAAGATTTCTCTTCTTCGAAGATAAAGCGCTTGAAGCGTACACATTTCTTTTCTTTAAGAGCGAGGCATGAGCTGAAGTATTCATACGTCATAAGAAGATTTCTCTTCTTCATAAGATAAAGCGCCTTGAAAGCGTACACTTTTCTTTTCTTTAGAGTCACGAGGCATGTCTTGATGTGAGCACGTCATAAAAGATTTCTCTTCTTTTGAAGATAAAGTGCCTTGAGCGTACACTTTTTTTTCTTTAGAGAGCGAGGCATGAGCTGTTGTGTTCATACGTCATAATCTCTCTCTTTTCAATTCTCTTAGCAAAACATGTAATCAACCCCATTATCATTGGTAGGCTCTTTGTCGTGACGGTGATGGAGAAAACCCAATATGATGAATTTGACCACAAGTAAACTAACCCGAACTCGTGACTTAAACTTGCACATATGTAACAAAAGCGGTGTCGAGACTTCATGCCCATTTGAATCTCTAAGTACTCTATACTCTTCAACCAACCAACCATCAAGTATAAGGCGTACATTACCTCTTGAAAATCCACAATTGAATGTGACCCTGAGCACTACAACGTAACTCCTTAAAGTGATAGTTATTTTGTGGTGATATGAGCCCAATTCCCCAGTGGTAAAAGAAAAGGTAAAAGTTACTCAACAATAACTAGATTTCCAAGTCTTTGTTTTTGAAAATAAGCTCGAACAAGGATCATGAAGAATCTTCATCCATCCATCCCGATACCTTGGATACTAAGTACACTCACCCGTGATAATTCACTTCAACCTCAAATAAATAATAGTGAATTAACCCGTTGTCACATCTTACGATTAAATGCTCAAATCTAGCCTCCTTTGATCTTAAAGTGAACTTTGATAATGGTTTCATCCGACCATGGTTTAGTGAGCATAACCCGTAAAACCATGTAATAACCAAACTGCCATGAAGACAATCCAAACACACATCCAATTCATGAAATACACCCTTTTATCCCTTCTTTGAAGCAGAAACCGTAGCACCAGCATCAGATACGATTCCAGAATTACACTTCCCTTTCTCCAGGATGGTTCCATCAATACGGGATTTTACAATTCTATGGTTTAAACCGAGAAATAGCTACTTTCGCGGGATTTTACAAAACCAAGAATAAACCGTAAGATAGATCCGGAAATGCACTCAACAATTACCAGGATGTTTCCATTGTCACGGGATTTTACAAGTCTATGATTTAAACCGAGAAATAGGTTCTTTCGCGGGATTTTACAAAATCAAGACAAAACCGTAAACAATGTCAGCTTGAATATGTTATGACAACTTTGGTTTCGGTGAATATCTGTTTTAGGGGAACATGCAGCGGTTCATCAGCGGTTCATTATCCAACATCATCAACATCATCAACCATCCAATCAACACTTTGGTAAACACATCATTCACGCATTTTGTCGGCTATTGTAGTGACCACATGGAGAAGTAAACCCGATATACCAAACTTGATCATGAAGTAGAATTCCCCAGATTTGTTACTTAACCTTGTACTAATCCTTGTGAAGAAGAAACGGTGTACCCAATGTACAAAACCTCTTGACATTCTCAATAGAGTGAGACACCGAAGTGATAGCTACGTTGTGGGTTAAGTGAGAAAGAATCACAAACGCAACTAAATAGCCAAGTCTTTATCACACTCTATAAAAGCCCAAACAAGTCATCTTCGCGGAAGGGTAGAAAAAAAGGAAGACGAAAATAAGTAAACGCGTCCGGAAAACTTGACCTCAAAGCCAAATAAGAAAAATACCAAGCAACAACCCCGTAGTCAACCGTGTTTAACATTCAATTCTAGCCGAGACATAATTTTCTACGTGAAACTGTATAAACCAAAGTATCAAACCATGTAGCCCAACAACTTACATCATCAACTAGCATCAATTCATTTGAATAATCAAAGCTCATCATCAAGTCTCATTATCACAGCTCTTTAACGAATCTCATAAAACCCAAATCACATAAACTTCTTATAATCAAGTCTCATATTAGTCAAATCACATCAACAAATCAAATCATCAAAAATCATGATCAATTCTCATCGGCGCATCTCATATTAGCTCAGTATCATAAGAGCAATCCAGTATAAGGAAGCCCATCTGTTCAACATCATATGGTCCAAACAAAAATTCCGCCCGAGAAATATCAATTCAAGCCCATATCCGAACAGAATTGCTAAGAATATGACACGACCCCAAGTCCAATTAAAACATTTGAATTGTCAATATAATACAAAATCAATAATGTCGGATAAGGACCTTGGGCCTATTAACGATCATTTACTACTTGAAGCAGTGAATAATTATCTTCTGTGAAATATGAATGACCAACCAACCAACATAATATCTCGAATAATACCATTAAACATGGCCAATGTGTATTAAGAATTGCATTATACACGTCCCATGTAAATTAACACCAACAGATATTCCAAGCAAATGTGATAAACACCATGCACGACCCATAATCAAGAAGAAATAACGTTAGGCCCAAGAAATATTAACACAAAAAACCAGCCCACGTCCATATATTACCCGTCCAACCCATGAGGTCACATGATCAAATCCAAAACCACACTACCCTAATTTTTAGGGAGTATAAATCACTCACATATCACACCACTTAACCCTAAATCTCTCTAATATTCCGCCCCTCTCACACTTGTGCAGACAAACTAAAAACATCACCAAACCCTAATCCGTTCATCATCCCATACCAAACCCTAAACATCATCATAACAATCCGCCCCTCTTCACTCCACAAAAATTAACGCTCCAACTATTCCAGATCTTACCATCCAAATTAAGTTCATAAACCAAGATTTCTCATATTATCCTTAATTACCTATCATCAATGAATAACACAAACCCTAATACAAAAGTGGACGCCTCCATCATTCACTATGAATCGGTTTCAACAAACCTCAGCCACAGGGATGGCTTCGAGGACAACATTAGTACCACGTTTGTATACCACAGGGGTGGTTCGAACGAATAAGCACAGGTAGGTTTTTCCATTTCCTCTTAGTGTATGAGATTATTGATTATGTTTAGAGTTTTAAGCGAATCAAGATAAGTATATGACCTTGTTAAATACTTATCTTAGAGTGTTCGAATAAAGATTGAAGCAATACTTCACACAAACTCTTAGATCGATGATGATTCTTTGTTTCGTGCCTTAGACCTTTGGTCTTGATGTACCTCTTGAGTTCCACGAAAATATAGACTGAGATCTAGAATCAATTCGTATTATTTTATTTAATTCAGTTTCGAGTCATTGAATGGTTTCGAGATGATGTTTTGATATGAAAAATAATGAGATGATGTTTTGATATGGTCATTTCTTGTTAAAAATGATGTTGGACTGATGTAGTAAAGAATCTGAGGTCAAGTCGATTTAGGTATAAGGTTTTGAGGTCTTGATTTAAGGTTGTTGATATGTTGGTGATGACAGTGGTCAAACATAATACTCTTCTTCATCCTTCTTTCTGTCTAAGTCGCTAAGTCAAAGTCATGGAGTCAAGTCGCTAGCACAGCAGATGTCAAGTCGCTAACCTCTTTAAGACAAGTCGCTAGCATTCAAACCAAGTCGCTAGCATAACAGTTAAGAGTGTGACAACAAGTCGCTACATGATAAATATCAAGTCGCTAGGCAAGTCGCTACATTTTAACATGATACAAGTCGCTACCCAAAAGTGAATAGCAAGTCACTAGGTATATGACAAGTCGCTAGCATTTCAGTTTGACTCAAAAGTCAAACCGTCACCAAGTCGCTTTATATTTCAGTTACCAACTCGCTAGCACAACTCGCCAGTCATAAACAATGAATCTAGACAATTTTATTGACAAGTTGCTAACTTGAAAAATGACATTTTCTGATGAGTTTTCAAGCAGTTTTCGTGACATCAAATAGACCCGAAAATATGACACGGACCTGACTTTATACGGTTGACCACGAACATGACCAGAAAATAACTCCAGATAAGTAATATAACAATGCATCATTTGACCCATATTGACCTCAAAAACATGACCAAGTCGCTATTAAGAAACATTACCACAAGTCGCTAGAAAGAATCATGTTAAAAACAGTTTCAACATAAAACTTGAACCTAAGCAGCTTAAACTAGACCACCAAGATATACCAGCAGATTCATGACCAAAAACAGTTTTAATAACATCCAAACACCAGTCAACAAAATCAGAACTGTATAAACCAGGTCAACAAATTCAGAACGTATAAACCACATACAAATCACCAAAAAAAACAATATAACCATGATGTGAAACCACACAAATCAACACAACACAAGAACCTTGGCTCTGATACCAATTGAAGGATCGAGATATTATTGTGTTGATGATTCGGGTGGTCTTGGATGATCAAAATGCATGTTTTCCATTTTAGAGAGAGAAAGTAGAGAGAGAGGGTGTTCTTGCTAGAGGTTTACACAAAGGAAATGTTAGATTGATTGAGAAGCACCACCCCTTCCATGGATGGAAGGGTATTTATAATTACAAACATAACGACCTCCTATCGGCTGTGGATCGGTATCTGATGGGTAAAGACCGTCCTTCCTCCACGGTGTTGCACTAAGCTATACTACGCTACAAACTAATAAATAAACTACTAAATAACGTGACTAACGACAAGTCTGAGCTAAATTAAGCTAGATAACATTTGGGGTGACCGACTCTTCACTATGGAATTTTCTAATTCCTAATGAAGCAATGGATACACCGAGCACGTTCATCAATGTCATCACTAAGCAGTAGAGCAAATAGCTTTTCCATTAGTTGTGAGTAAGTTCGGGTTTAGTTCGGTGATGATGGGGTTTGAGGAAGTTTAAGCGGTTGTGACGGGTTCTAAGTTGTTATGCCATGAAGCCATTTCGTAAGTTCATCAAAATTAGCATGAATCGTTTCCATAACTTTGCTTTGTCGACGATTCGGATCCGAAAACCCTTAGAATTTTCACAATATCCTATAAAGACTCCAATGTCGACTTTGGCTTTGAGCTTTCCAAAGTCATCACGCTCATTATTTGGGTAGCAAAGGGATCCAAATACATGAAAGTGTTTGAGATTCGGTTTATGGTTGTGGATAAGCTCAAAAGGTGTTTTGTTGTGGCGTTTAGTAATCATTGAGCGATTTTGAGTATAGCATGCGGTTGATCGACACGCCCACAAGTGTCTGGAAGTTTAGCATTGATTAACATTGTTCTTGTAGCTTCCACTAACGTTGGTTTCGTCTTTCAACAACTTCGTTTTGTTACGGTGTACATGCAATAGATGTATGATGCTCGATTCCACTTTCTCATAAAATTCTCGAAGAGTGTGGTTTACAAATTCGGTTCCTTTATGCATTACGATTTAGCGGACGGTGTTAGGAGCTGAATTTGATTTTGTGAGAAGGTGATGATCATCGTGGAGCTTGATCTTTACTTGAAGAAAGTAGACCCAAGTCCATCGTGAGTAGTCATCGACAATTACCAATATGTAGCGTTTGCCATTAATCGTTTGCATGCGATCAGGCCACACAAATCCATGTGAAGAAGATGAAGCACATGTTGAGGTTGTGTTCCACCTTTGAAGGAAAATGAGCACGGTGCTTTTCCCTTGTTCTGGTGAGCATAGGTGATCTTTGGAATATCGGAATCTCGGGAGACCTTGACAAGTTTGTGTTGAGCAAGGTTGGTGATGGTTTGAAAGTTTAAATGTGAGAGGCAGCGGTTGCCATAGCCGAGATTTTGTTGATGTTGCCTTTGAAAGTAGCGGATGGGAAATGAAGCAACCATGTCTTGCATTGAGATTGTGTATAGACTAGAATTGCGAGAGCCGGACATTAGATCGTTTCCTTGTAGATCACGAATGAAACAAGTTTTCTCCTAAAGCAACTTCCAAATCTCCATCACGAATTGAGCGGTGAAAATAGATTGTGACCGAGGGCCTTCCCATAGTAAACCACGCTAATTTCGATATTGCCATTGATATAATCTCCGTAGCCCATGATAGGCAGTGATCATTCCGAATGAGCGGTGCCAATGAACTTCACAATAAAGTTTGATAACAGTTTAAGATTGCTGTCATGTGTCGGGAACATCCGCTATCAACAATCAAGGATGATCTGTATCACTGTATTACACAGACGACACGAGATGGAATAGAAGTAGATGTGGAACCCGAAGTGTTAGAGGTTCAAGCGATTATAGTAGAAATACACACATCAATAATTTTAGGCATCCATTTAAATCCTAGAGTATTATGTAACCATTTACGCCATCTCCAACTAGTCTTAGCTTTAGTCTTAGTGAATGGACTAGGTGGTACTAAATTCCTTGGAGGTGATCTGGAACTACGAGGGACATCAATCGTTTCTTAGAATCTAAGGAGGCGGTTTACCAAGCACAAACTTAGAAGCATTAATGGGCCTAGAGGTATTCCAATTTTAGGATTCCTTAAATGAGACAAGATAGCTCTAGTAACACATTTGTCATGACAATCGAAAGCATAATTTCGACAAATAACACAAGAAGCATCGGTGAATATCAAAAGTACTTAAAGGTTTAGCATTCGTTACAACACTTTTCCATTACATTTGTCGACTTAATATCTAAAGTGGGTGCAACTTGAGTCTTATTCAAAGTCCTAGGGTGTTCTTCTACTTGACATTCTTTATTGATCTTTTCTTAGGTCGCAACTTCCTATCCTTCCTTGTATTGCTCCTAGGTTGTGAAGTGCGAGACGTTTGGAAAAGAGCAACTATTCTGTCAAGAGATGGGGAAGCATATTAGTATCTTGTGTTTTGTCGGTAGGAAATCTGGGTTCACGTTTGCTAAGTGTTACGGTGCAATTTTCTTAATGATGCTAGGTGAACTTGTTCATACTTTCCTAACATTCCCTTAACTTAATGATAGTGTGCACCAAATCTTGATTTTCGAGCGAAGATTTCGAGAAAAATTCATGACTTCTTTAGTGTGTGCAAGATAATGATCAAGTTCGTTTGATGCTTCATTACGAGTCTGTTTGAGTAAATCAAATATGACACCGTATTCATTTTAACTTTTGCTAGTTCTTGTTCATATTTTGAGATATGACATTTCAAAGACACGTTTTGATCATCCAGTTGCTCAATTTTAGGATTGAACGTTTTTGATTTCAACTGGTGGATTTTGTTTTGCAAAGCAAGTTCACGATTTTGACAATCTTGTTGACACCATTGAAGACGACGTTTTGAATTTGAAAGTTCGTTTAACAGTCGTTCATTCTCAGCTTTTAAAGACTCTATCTGATGCACATTATCAATATTCTCAACAGTATCAACAGAATTAACAGAATCGGCAGAGGTATGATCAGATGCATATGCAACAGATTGTAATAACACAAGATTATTGATATCAATACATATAACATTTTCCAAGAGTCGATCAACATCTTTTCTAAACAATTTCTTTTTACGTTTAGTATTTGAAATCGATGTTTCTGTTTTCTCGAAAACTATTTTCATGAGACCGAGTTCCTTGTGAAATCCCTTTCCCAATATAGTGCACAAGTTTTCAAATTTTTGACATGGGGTAAAAGTCTTTTTTGAAGAATGTCTCTTTGTTCTCGCGCCATTGGTGATTGAAAATGTTCAACTTTTATTTCGAATGAAATTCAATCTCACGTTCAAAATTTTGATGTCGAGATAAGAAAGTGTCAAAGTATTTTATAACGCGACAACTTTCGGCTTTTGTTTTAACTTCACTAAGTGAAGGTAAAGGACCATTAATTTGTGCACCATTGTTTTTGGGACTAACTTGAGCGGTGTGATAACAAAAGGTTTGTTAGAGGTATCTTGTTGTGTGACAAAAGTTGACTTTTGAATAGTTAAATGGTTTGTTATAAACGACATTTTCCATTTTAACCGACTCGTCATCTACATCTAATTCCTCCATACGATTATATTCAACAACGGTCATAATTGAATCATCAATTCTATGTTACCTTTGTAAACTTGAGATTTGGTTTGAATGCTCTGTTTGAAAACTTAGGTTTATGTCGCAAGAATTGGTCCATATCCATTTAGATTTGGTTTAAAGTAAACTTTTGAATAGTTGTGATTGACTCACCATGTTTATAAACAACATTTGAAACTCTTTGATTTTGTGTTGTAAGTGACAATTTCTTCAAGATAGTTATCTATTCGTTTCGTGGAATCTTGTTTGTACTCGAGAGAGCTGTTTTGACAAGTTAACAACTCACCTTGGCTTTTGAGTTTCAAAGTAAGAGCATTAAGTTGTTGTTTATGTTCATGTTTCGGTTGTTCTATTTGAGACAACAAAGCATTCTTGGAAGCGGCTAGATCATGTATCTGTCGTTCTAATGATTTTTGTTTTGATGAGATTTAGCAAAGTGACTTCAAAACCTTCTTCACATTTTTCTTGAGTTTTGAAAAAATTGATTTGTCGAATTAAGCATTCATTATCCTAATTAACGGTGCATTTTCTCTTTTAATTTCGTGTAAATTTCCAAGCGAGTGTTGGTCTTTAATTAAGGTCAAGAGCTCAATTTATCTATTAGATAGAAGCTCATCTTGTTCAACGTGAGTCTCATCATGATCATTATTTAGATCCTCAAATATAACCACGAGTCAATTTGATTATCAATATTAACCAAAAGGTTATCTTGATGCGTCAAATATAACTACGGATCTATTTGATAATCATCGAATGAGATGTGGATGGCTCATGTTGAACACTGATCCTGTCGGATGGAGAAATTGGCGGAGATATCGGATCGAGATGAGTATATTTTGTTCGGTACGAGACAAGCCATCGATGTCATGCTGGGCTGTGTCACTCATGTGTAGAGCTTGCATTTGGGCCATCAACATCACTTCGCTGCATTAGCCTGCAAGTCCTCCATATCATCATCGAATCGCATACCGCCATAAAGCTCTGTTCCTTGTTGGTAAGAGTTCCACCGACTTTATCCTTAAGAGCCAAAAGCAACGCCTCTTTGTGATAAGCACGCCTCTTGTCCTCGGCTTAGGACATGCATTAGCGGTGACCCTTCTCATTGCGGTTATAACAACGAAGACCATTAACCCCATTCGAGCATTCCCTGTTCAACCACTTGACCCCTTTGTTGTTACGGAGCACCCATGTTATTCCTTCCAATAGCATTAAACCCTTGACCACCTCGGTGACGACCATAACCACGGTTTCGAACTTCAACGCGTCCATTGTTCACAATGACTTGATTCCTTGTGTTGGATGAGGAGCGAATCGATTGTTAGATTTGTTTGTATACCGACGAAGGCTTTAGCAATCATAACAAATCCTTGTTGCAATTCATCAAAAGCGGCGAGTCCTCATCGACTTCTTTGTAAAGTGCTTGAGCATTGTTGTTGTTGTATGGAACCAATTGAGTTTGTTGAGGTTGTTCTTGTGTTGATCATATGGTGTGATGGTTGCGGTTGGTTGAGGAGCGGGTTGAGGAGCTGTTTGAGGAGGAAGACTAGTTTGAGCCCACAAAGCAAGTTGTTGATTATCGAGAATTGATTGTGAAGTCTGGAGTCACGGATAGTCTTTTCTTTGTCAACTTCTTTTGGTGAGGCTTCAAATAGTCGTACAACAATCCGTATATAGCATGATGAAGATTCTTAGCTTGCGGAGAAAAATGACATACTTCTCCCATTCGACCAAGACTACTTAGGAACTTAGTGTTGTGACAATACGTGGCATGATGATATTGTGTTTGTCCAAATCATTAATGATATCGGCGATGATGATATGACTCTAATGTCTCTCTGGTTCAATCATGAAGTGTTCATAAGCCAAGTAGATTTTTGATTCCATGTCTTCTGATTGAGTGATGTGCCTTCCATTAGAAGATGAATATGTTCCCACATTGCTTTAGGCATCTTTTGAGCATCAA
The DNA here is from genome assembly GCA_022545495.1 of Chrysanthemum lavandulifolium. Lineage (NCBI taxonomy): Eukaryota > Viridiplantae > Streptophyta > Magnoliopsida > Asterales > Asteraceae > Chrysanthemum > Chrysanthemum lavandulifolium. Next base: position 115,860,908 of record CM040246.1, on the reverse strand, counting down.
CACTTGAAGGATCGGATTGGGTAGTCCCAAAGGATCTATTTCATTGCTAGTTCATCGGCTTCAAAGTGTAGAAGTTCATCACCGGTGAGGTCGAGATAGTTGCAATGTTGGTGACAACATCTCTTGGTGGATTGGCATACGGATCTGCGGGTGTAATAACGATGAGGCATCCGAAATGGACCTTCCATAATGACCTTCTTTAAGAACTTTCCATGTGGCTTCTTTAGATCACAAAACCTAAAGAACCTTATCACCCATTGATTACCGGGAGTGAGCATTGGGGGTCTATCAAGTGAGCCAGCTTCATGAATTGATTGTTGGATAATTAAGGCTTCACACATCTTTCCAAACCATGTTGGTTCCTTCATAGTACTTCTGGGTGGATGTTGATTGTAGAAGTTTGTGTAAGGTTGTACTTGAAGACTAGGTGGTGGTTGAACCATTTGTGGTGGTGGAATTGCTCCAAGTTGTGGAGTATGTTGTTGATTAAATTGTTGTTGATAAATTTGTTGTTGATGATTAAATTGTTGATGTTGTGGACTTAGTTGTTGTTGTTGTTGATGATAAGTGTAAGGAAAATAGTTAGAGTATGGTGGTTGTGACATGTTGAAAACTTGTGTTGTTAAATGGATCTTTGTAGTCGAATAAAACGATGTTGATGAAGTATCCTTAGGCGTAGAAATCACGTAAAGGCAAGGTAACACTTAGGCGTAAAACACCAAACTTACGGCGTAATGAAATAGTTACGCGTGGGATTAGCTCTGCGTAAGATATGAGAAACACTAAGGTTACGTAAGCGAGAAAGTTAGGCGTAGAAAACCTAGGCGTGGGATTAGCTTATCGTAAGACAAGGCTTAGGCGTAAGAATAATATTATGCGTAAAGAGTTCTACGCGTAAGCTTAAGCTTATGCGTAAAATTAGGGTTTGCCCAAAGATCTTTTACACTATCACGGTGTAAAGGATATCAAAGTCGAAGTGTTTTCGGGCTTATCCAAGCAAGAAAACACTTGAGTAAACTCAAAACAAGATCAATCAAGGATGAGTTCGCGTAAGATTAGGGTTTCCTTACGGCGTGAAAGCAACAAAGCGATTTACGCCTTGCGATGTTTCTAAACCAGATTTTTGTGATGAAAGCGACTTCAATATCACCAAAATAACACAAAAGTGTGAAACTTGATGATCCAAAGCTACTAAGCGACTTACGGCGTAAAGATGAACAGCGTATAAAACCAAGCTTAAATCTAAAGAAATACACGTAAAGGTTGAAACTTTATGCTAAAAGCGAAATTTTAACACTTAAAAGCGTTGAAAGTACAATAATCTTGGATTGAAAAGTGTAAAAATGAGTTTTAAGCGTGAATAAGTTATGAACCGAGTTGCGTAAACCTTAAAACTTCAAAAAAACCTTTTCACCCAACTATTTGGCGAATGATACCACTGTTAGGTCACCATATTAGTAACACAAGCATCAAATAGAAGAAATAGAAAGAAGAGATCGGATGAACAATCACAAACACACACGTATAGAGTATATGAAATGTTATGCGTAGAGAATGAGAGTGAATTGAACAACCAACCCTCAAGTGAGGGTTTACAAGAGTATTTATAGGAGGGAACTAGGACAACACTCCAAGTTCCCATCCTTTTACTTATTGGGCTTGGCCTAGGGTTATGGGCTTTCTACATAAGCCTAGCCTTGATTACTAACATAAAAGCCATATTAAGCTAACTAGTACATATGAATCACTAACACTTGAAATATAGTTTAGGAGTGATTCCAACAAGACGGTTCAACTTAACGAGAGATATTCACAGTTTTAAGAAATGAATTGCCGCAAAAGGAAAAAGATCCCGGTTGTTTCACTCTCCCTTGCTTGATCGGGAGTCTCAATATGTGTAACGCCCTTGCTGATCTTGGAGTGAGCATAAGCATAATGCCTCGTTCAATGTTCTTACGTATGGGTATCGAAGATCTTAAACTAACCAAAATGAAAATTGAAATGGCCGATCGATCCATGCAGTCACCCTTGGGAATCGTTGAAAATGTATTGGTAAAGATAAAAAAATTTCTCTTCCCGGTTGATTTCGTGATTCTTGATATTCCCGAAGACAACAGGATACCTATTATTTTAGGAAGACCAATGCTTGCTACTGCCCATGCGAAAGTAGATGTCTTCACTCGAAAATTAACTCTCGAAGCGAATGGGGAAGTTGATACATTTAGGCTTAATGAACTTTTGTCCACCCCTCAAAAAGTTTGTGCGATTGACCCTATTGGCGATTTTGGTGATGCATTGGAAGAGTTTCTTAGTGACCCCCAGAAGACTCCTTCGAATCTTGGCGAGATAGCTTCAGGGAAAGATTTTGATGTGTTCATAAATTTTGAAGAAGAAGATGACTTGGGAATCAGTGCCGATAATTTCTCTAGCGACGTCAAAATGGTCTGTTGGCACAACAACTCTGAAAAGATTGTTTCACAATCTGACCAACCCAAGTTTTATGAGATGGGAACTCGATTCCACCATAGGAACCCCTATTATCTGAAAATTTCATGCGAGATTGGGTTCATTGATTTACATCCGTTCATAGACACAAATTCCCCAGTTAACATCATTTCAAAGGAATGCTACAACCAGGTTATGGAAAAGGAACTTGAATATAAAGGAATGCTACAACCCCTATTATATGTGTCTTTTTTGGGACTCACTCATTTTTGGTCGATTTTGTGGTTTTGGATGACGTTAGCGAGTTCGTGGAAGATGGGCTAACCGGGGTGATTTTCAGGAAACCCTTTCAAGAACTATCTGGGATAGATAAAGATGAGAAGGAAGGGCTTGTATGGTTAAATATTGGCGAAGATAAAACAGTTTTTAAAATGCCAAGGACTGTTAAGAATTTAAAAAAGTTGACTAAGAGGCAGTTGAGCTATGCTCAACCACTACTCGACATTAGTGACGAAGATAAGGCCAAAGGTATTGACCACCCTTACAAAAAGATCAAGAATTTTTACTTGGGGTGTTTAGAACTGGGAACGGACTACAAACGGGATGAGAATCTGATCAGTTGGAATCAACGTGGAGATTGCCATATCCACGAGATGACAAACAAGCACTTTTAGCCCCAAGGCTTTGAGTCTAACTTAAAGACTCGTAAATAAAGAAAAGTGCTCTTTCGGAGGCGACCGAATTATCCCTTTCATTTGTTTTATTTCCATTTACATTGGGTTTGTGTTTTTAACCATTTTCTTTGGAAAAGCGGAGGAAAGTTCTTTGCGACATGCTAAGCGGGGACTGATATGTCCATAGTTACGACGTAACTCATTCTTATGGTTACGCCTGTAACATACTTTTTGTGAGTCCTTCCGAGCATTACCAATTACGTAATGCCGTTCAATGGTTATGCCGTAGCTACACTCGTAGCGTCTGCCGGGTTTGCACTAATTACGACGTAACTCCTTATAAGGGTTACGACGTAGCATCTCTGTAACACTTATTTCTTTTTAAACACAATAACCTTGTATTATTTTCAAATGAACTTTGTGGGTATGTTCCTGTAAGCCCTCACGAGACTACACTCGTCCACTTGGGACACCAAGTGGTTTAAAACTTATTGCATCGCTAAATGCAACCGTGATTCCTATATTGTGACAACTCGCAATTTCAAGTCATTTCTCAAGTTTCACTATTTCATCATTTATCGTAAACTAGGTTTACGTGTTCCAAATCGCGTAACTTTAATGGTTTAGCGGCGAATTCATGATCATATCATCACGAACATTTCATATGGACTAAGTTTAGTCTACATTTCATTAACATCAATTGCATCATATTAGCTCATTCATGACTTTACATTTCACATTAAACGCGTAAATTTTATATTAAATAAACGTTATCGCGTGAGTTATTATTTTGAACATTTAATCCGATACTTCTAAAAATGATCCCGATATATTTTTATACTTACATTTAGTTTATAAAAACTATATTTTGAGTTTACCTAGTGTTCTAAATTTATTTTGTACATAAATCGTTAAATTTATATTATTACGACACTTTTCTTAAAAACTACACGATAATTATTATATCACTCAAATTTTACAAGAAATGTATTTTACAATTTTATGATCTCATTATACTTTAATTTGATCTATTAAAATTACTTTTACCTAAAACTACCTTAAATACACTAATGAATATACAATTTTACAAGTTATTCTTACCTATACATTTTATTTACACATTGTACATTATATACAATATTTATAAAAAAAATGTATTTTAACATATACATTCCCCTTGGCGACCAAGGGGTGAATGTATTAATTGATTGGTGAAAATTTTCTTACAAGTTGAGACTTATACTCCATGTTACTTACACCTCATTCAATATCAATAATTCATAGTTCATTCAAGTTTTCTTCTCTCTTGGTTTATCCTCCAAAACCGGTCACCATTTAAGAGCTAGAAGAACTCATCAAAATTTTCAAGCTCAAGAGTTATAACAATCTAGATCACACTCTTATTAAGGTTTTGAAATAAAAACCTAGGGTGTTTAGGTTAAACCTTTGTTCTTTGCACCTCATCATATTAACTTGTAAGCATATTACTTCATTTTACATCTTTCCTTTTCATTTCATAAGTATTTCTTCATTTTCATAGCAAACATGCAAGACTTATGTTTATTTATACCATTTTACATGATTTTTAGAGTTATATATATATAAAGTCATCCTATAATTATTCCCTTAGTATATATTGGTCTTGATGATGTTTAGGAACCCATGACACCCTAAGAAGGTGTATGGTAGGATTAGAATAGCTTTGGAGTTGATTTGAAGGATTGGAATAGGTTTAGTACGAGAAAAACTATTTTCGACAAGTATAAAAGTGGTCTGATCTTATTTTGTTTTTCTGGAAAATCCGACAGAGAGCACGAAATTTTGGCCTTGATATTTAGAAAATATACTTTAAAACGAATCCGTGGCGCTTGAACGGATTAAACGGAGTTATAACGAAGAAGTTATGAATTTTTCAAGTTTGACGACGAAATATATATTTTCGAAAATTTCAAACAAAGTTTTTGTTTTGTACGAGTCAAAAACGAGTCTTAAGCTTTACAAATTATTTCGACTTATCAAAATATATTAGTATACTTTGATACGAAGCTAAGGACGTATAATACGTAGAAAACGGATTTGAAACGACTAAGATATACACGTTTTTATAAAATTGCCGTAACTATTATTTTTAGAAAAACTATATTATTTTACGAGACAAGTGTTACGGTAACTAAAACGACCATGTTGAAGGCTATTTTTAACGATGACGTAGAACTTTTTGTAACGAGATGTCTTCTAATAAAATCAAGATCACCAAGCATATTTTTCAAAACGACCAACCGTTTGTATAGCGGAGTTGTAATGAATTATTTACGGTTGCTTAAACTTTGCCGAAACTCACTTTTTAAACCACATTTGGACAAAATCACCATATTTAACCTCTATTATCTTTATGTTCGAGACCTCTATGACGAAAACTCATGTACTAAAACTTCTAGATTTTGATACAAGCTTTCCAAAACCGTTGAGTTCGTTTCCTAGCGTTCGACGTACACCATTTTACGACTAGTTTTTCGAAGCCATTTTTATCACTTTCATGAAATTTCCGACGACATTGTTTTACGACGAAAAGTGAAAATTTCACAATAAATCATTACGAAACTATTATAGGATGACATTTTGACGTAAATACTTGTAAAGTAATTTAAGAATGGTCAAGACGTCAAAAGAGTATTTTTCGACGATAAGTATTATTTTCAAAACTCACAAATGGTATAAATAACATACGAAATGCATGCATAACGTTACATCATAACTCATTACGTATCATATCATTCATAATAGGTCATTTTCGAGATTCACGCTACATTTCAGTGTATCCACTTTTGCCATCGCATTATTGTCCAAGTGAGTCATAGCCCCACTTTTTCTCGTTTTAATTATTTATGAAACTCTTTGGGGGAGATGCATGCTCAATGATTTTTATTACATTCATGACTATTTGCAAATTATATGTTTATCCGAATCGAATGTTTAGTCATGCGAAGTAATGATATTGCCATACTTAGAATTTCCATATCATAATCATTGGACTGATGGTCTTGGTATAATCATTGAACCGATGGTCTTGGTATAATCATTGAACTAATGGTCTTGGTAGAACCGGTGAACTAATGGTCTTGGTAGAATCATTGAACTAATGGTCTTGGTACAATCTGAATCGATGGTCATGGAACAATTTGAAACCGTATTTAATTATGTGTTATATTAAGTAACTGTGGATACATTAAGTTAGGCACTATTTTGTGAATTCATTTGACGATCAAGGGCTTGAACATAAACTATATTACATTTTGGCAATGGGTTGTGAATACACAGGTTGCAAGTTTTGTATGGGCGGAACTTGAACCGAGTGGATTTACAATGCCTTTCTTGCATAAACGATTTTGAAAGGCTTTACATTTCAACACAAACCCTATGAACTCACTCAACCTTTGTGTTGACACTTTTTAGCATGTTTTATCTCAGGTATCTAAGGCATTCACTTCATGGCATGCATTTGGACATCATGGAGTCGTGATGACGACTCGTCTCACTTGAGTTTTACGTACTTTAAAACATCGTTTGAATTGTAACAAACTTATTTCCGCACAAGTTGATTTTCTTATGGGACCTATACTTTGTAAACTCTGATTGTTTTATTAAATCAAACGATGTTCTTTTCAAACGACACTTTAGGTCGTTCAATATATCTAGAATCGTGATGCTATGACAATCAATCCCGTGAATTCCATTCCACCGCAAAGCATGTAATTTGGGGTGTGATGATTGGCATCGAGCTTGATTATAGAGAACTAGGTTGCATCATTGACCCTAGACTATAACTACATCATCATAGCATCTCATCATTTCATCATAAGTGCAGGTTCACTTTACATGCGGTTTATACGTACATTTTTCGAGTTATTTACTTTCATTTCATATCGATTGTCACATGGATGCCTTTAAATGCCCATTCCATTATTCTTTCTTCATACTCCAATGTCGAGAATGCCTTGTTATTCCCCATCAAAATTTCAACATCAATTGACTCATCACCGATAACGTCGAACGCCGAGATAAACCTTTAAGTAGGGCGAAGTCACTCTCACTCCTTTGTTTCACCACTAACATGTCGAGTTACACGTTATTAACACATTAAGTCACTAAACCATCATACATTTGAAGCACTTACAACATCTCATAACCCATCTTTTGGGAAACCGTCGATCATTTTGAAAAATAACCTCAAACTTATCATTTCTTATCACATCTCTTTGAGCGTTTATTATTAACATCGGACTTTGCTACATCTCACCTTTCCTTTTATTTTGAAGAAGATATGGCGTCAAGAAAGCGCACCGAATTGACACTAGCGGCTATTCAAAAGTTGGTAAGGATAGCGAGCCGATGCTCTAAGGATTGAAAGGAAGCGGTGGTCGCCGGCTGCCGAGGCTGCCTTGAGGCCGCTAGAATTCTTTGAAGCCGCTAGGCTTCTTCTTCTTCGCAGCAGAAATGCAGGAGGATCCGGAGTTAAAATTGTTCGTATAAGGATTTCAAAAGTGGAGATCCCACTAAGTTTAGAGGTATGAAGGAGCCACCGCCATGGTTCGATGGTTCGAGAAATTGGAGTCCGTGTTTTTGTTATGTAATTGCCGGATGATAGCAAGGTCAAGTTTGCTACAAGTACCCTACTTGATGGAGCATTGTCGTGGTGGAACTCTTATGCTCAACCGATGGGAATGGAGAATGCTTTCAAGCTCACTTGGGAGCAATTTAAAGGTTTGGTAACAAAGAAGTTTTGTCCACGCATCGAAGTGAAGAAGTTGGAGACCGAATTCTATGAGTTGGTAACTATTGGGTATGACATTGATACTTACATTCGAAGGTTTCAAGAATTGGCCGTGTTATGCCCATCTATGGTTTCGGATAATGAGAAGCTCTTGGAGGCTTTCATTGAAGGACTTCCAAATTATTCAAGGTGACGTGACTTCCTTTGATCCGCAAACGATTGAGGAATCTATTCGATTGTCTCAAAAGCTTATGGCACAAGTAGTAAAGAGGGGCAACACCACCAACACCAACCGTAACAACAATACCAACAACCGCACCAACTACCACAATAACCAAAACAACAACTACAACGACGATAACCAAATCAACAACAACAAAAGAAAATGGGAAAATGACCAAGGAGGTTATAATAACAACGACCAAAACCGTAACACTAACCATCATCAACAATGAATAGAGGGCAAGAAACCGCAATGGTATATGTTCTTCGCACCAATAGAAGGCGAGGTTATGCTGGAACCTACCCACTATGTAATCGATGTAAGTATCATCACACGGGTCTTTGTCCCGCTAAGTGCTACAAGTGTCAACAACGGGACACCTTGCCAGAATTGTAGAGGCAAGGCCATGGTTACATGTTACGATTCGGGAGCAAGGACACTATCGGAATCAATGTCCTCAAAACCAAGGTCAACAAGTTGAAGGTGCTCATGGGAATGCATACATGTTAGGAGGAGGAGAAGCTCGTCAAGGTATCAACGACGCGGAAGACTGAAGAAGTTCGGAAACTAACAGTCTTATTTTTCTTTATGTACTATGTCGTACTAAGTTTATGTCTTTCATCGTATCCTAATCTTATGACTTAAGATGTACTACTTTTGCTAAACCACTCGTTGTAAAATATTCTCATCTATCGTACTTATTGTCTTTCCGATTTGTTTTACTTACGAGAATTTTACTCCTTTTACTTTAACTACCATTTTAACGACACGGTTTAAATCTTTGTAAACATCGAGAGTTATAACAACTAAACCGAACGTCACATCATCGTTCCTTAATTATACATAGCCTAGCTAACTATGTCTAATTCGGAGGGATCATGTTATGTTGGGAGCGATTATTTATAAATCTTAGTGCAAGCAAAATATTCACATGTTCCAATTCAAAGTGTTACTTATGAGAGATTCATCCGATGTTTTCTCTACTACGATATTTTGTACGCTCTCAATCATTGATAACCGTAACGACACTTCTCCATACCTTCTTTCCTCGTTATTCATCACAAACTCAAAAATTCGATAGACCAACACGAACTGAATTCAGGGACTGAATTCCTTTTTGGATGGGCGAATGTGACAACTCGCAATTTCAAGTCATTTCTCAAGTTTCACTATTTCATCATTTATCGTAAACTAGGTTTACGTGTTCCAAATTCGCGTAACCTTAATGGTTTAGCGGCGAATTCATGATCATATCATCACGAACATTTCATATGGACTAAGTTTAGTCTACATTTCATTAACATCAATTGCATCATATTAGCTCATTCATGACTTTACATTTCACATTAAACGCGTAAATTTTATATTAAATAAACGTTATCGCGTGAGTTATTATTTTGAACATTTAATCCGATACTTCTAAAAATGATCCCGATATATTTTTATACTTACATTTAGTTTATAAAAACTATATTTTGAGTTTACCTAGTGTTCTAAATTTATTTTGTACATAAATCGTTAAATTTATATTATTACGACACTTTTCTTAAAAACTACACGATAATTATTATATCACTCAAATTTTACAAGAAATGTATTTTTACAATTTTATGATCTCATTATACTTTACTTTGATCTATTAAAATTACTTTTACCTAAAACTACCTTAAATACACTAATGAATATACAATTTTACAAGTTATTCTTACCTATACATTTTATTTACACATTGTACATTATATACAATATTTATAAAAAAATGTATTTTAACATATACATTCCCCTGGGCGACCAAGGGGTGAATGTATTAATTGATTGGTTGAAAATTTTCCTTACAAGTTGAGACTTATACTCCATGTTACTTACACCTCATTCAATATCAATAATTCATAGTTCATTCAAGTTTTCTTCTCTCTTGGTTTATCCTCCAAAACCGGTCACCATTTAAGAGCTAGAAGAACTCATCAAAATTTTCAAGCTCAAGAGTTAAACAATCTAGATCACACTCTTATTAAGGTTTTGAAATAAAAACCTAGGGTGTTTAGGTTAAACCTTTGTTCTTTGCACCTCATCATATTAACTTGTAAGCATATTACTTCATTTTACATCTTTCCTTTTCATTTCATAAGTATTTCTTCATTTTGAGCAAACATGCAAGACTTATGTTTATTTATACCATTTTACATTGATTTTTAGAGTTATATATATATAAAGTCATCCTATAATTATTCCCTTAGTATATATTGGTCTTGATGATGTTTAGGAACCCATGACACCCTAAGAAGGTGTATGGTAGGATTAGAATAGCTTTGGAGTTGATTTGAAGGGATTGGAATAGGTTTAGTACGAGAAAAACTATTTTCGACAAGTATAAAAGTGGTCTGATCTTATTTTGTTTTTCTGGAAAATCCGACAAGAGGCACGAAATTTTGGCCTTGATATTTAGAAAATATACTTTAAAACGAATCCGTGGCGCTTGAACGGATTAAAACGGAGTTATAACGAAGAAGTTATGAATTTTACAAGTTTGACGACGAAATATATATTTTCGAAAATTTCAAGCAAAGTATTTTTGTTTTGTACGAGTCAAAAACGAGTCTTAAGCTTTACAAATTATTTCGACTTATCAAAAATATATTAGTATACTTTGATACGAAGCTAAGGACGTATAATACGTGAAAACGGATTTGAAACGACTAAGATATACACGTTTTATAAAATTGCCGTAACTTATTATTTTAGAAAACTATATTATTTTACGAGACAAGTGTTACGGTAACTAAAACGACCATGTTGAAGGCTATTTTAACGATGATGTAGAACTTTTGTAACGAGATGTCTTCTAATAAAATCAAGATCACCAAGCATATTTTTCAAAACGACCAACCGTTTGTATAGCGGAGTTGTAATAAATTATTTCTGGTTGCTTAAACTTTGCGAAACTCACTTTTTAAACCACATTTGGACAAAATCACCATATTTAACCTCTATTATCTTTATGTTCGAGACCTCTATGACGAAAACTCATGTACTAAAACTTCTAGATTTTGATACAAGCTTTCCAAAACCGTTGAGTTCGTTTCCTAGCGTTCGACGTACACCATTTTACGACTAGTTTTTCGAAGCCATTTTTATCACTTTCATGAAATTTCCGACGACATTGTTTTACGACGAAAAGTGAAAATTTCACAATAAATCATTACGAAACTATTATAGGATGACATTTTGACGTAAATACTTGTAAAGTAATTTAAGAATGGTCAAGACGTCAAAAGAGTATTTTTCGACGATAAGTATTATTTTCAAAACTCACAAATGGTATAAATAACATACTGAAATGCATGCATAACGTTACATCATAACTCATTACGTATCATATCATTCATAATAGGTCATTTTCGAGATTCACGCTACATTTCGGTGTATCCACTTTTGCCATCGCATTATTGTCCAAGTGAGTCATAGCCCCACTTTTCTCGTTTTAATTATTTATGAAACTCTTTGGGGAGATGCATGCTCAATGATTTTATTACATTCATGACTATTTGCAAATTATATGTTTATCCGAATCGAATGTTTAGTCATGCTAAGTAATATGATTGCCATACTTAGAATTTCCATATCATAATCATTGGTGATGGTCTTGGTATAATCATTGAACTAATGGTCTTGGTATAATCGGTGAACTAATGGTCTTGGTAGAACCCGGTGAACTAATGGTCTTGGTAGAATCATTGAACTAATGGTCTTGGTACAATCTGAATCGATGGTCATGGAACAATTTGAAACCGTATTTAATTATGTGTTATATTAAGTAAGCTGTGGATACATTAAGTTAGGCACTATTTTGTGAATTCATTTGACGATGTGGGCTTGAACATAAACTATATTACATTTTGGCAATGGGTTGTGAATACACAGGTTGCAAGTTTTGTATGGGCGGAACTTGAACCGAGTGGATTTACAATGCCTTTCTTGCATAAACGATTTTGAAAGGCTTTACATTTCAACACAAACCCTATGAACTCACTCAACCTTTGTGTTGACACTTTTTAGCATGTTTTATCTCAGGTATCTAAGGCATTCACTTCATGGCATGCATTTGGACATCATGGAGTCGTGATGACGACTCGTCTCACTTGAGTTTTACGTACTTTAAAACATCGTTTGAATTGTAACAAACTTATTTCCGCACAAGTTGATTTTCTTATGGGACCTATACTTTGTAAACTCGATTGTTTTATTAAATCAAACGATGTTCTTTTCAAACGACACTTTAGGTCGCTCAATATATCTCAGAATGTGATGCTATGAGGTTCAAGTGGAAATCAATCCCGTGAAGAATTCCATTCATCTCAAGTGGGGGATGTTATGTTTAGTTATTATGTTCATTGAAAAAAAATGATGTGATTCGAAAAAAAAAAGTTTTGTAATTTGGGGTGTGACACTTCAGTAGGGGATATTTGATAATATCAAATAGTACTAAATATTAAGTGTCAATTTCCTCCGATAATGCTCGTATTTTATATCATTTATATGGATTTACGCTTGTTTTCTCTATATTTCACTTCGTGTAAATTACGAGTATTGGAGCTAAAGAGACGCGGATTTGGAGAGTTTATTGAAGATATATGATAGTATGCTCATTTTGAAGATGTTAAGGCATAACTCCTCTCACATTACGCCAGAATGTAAGCGTGCTCGTAAAACCAACTCAATCAAGATTCCGCGAATCTCTCCAAAGATTACGACGTAACTAACTAGGTCAAATGAGGTTCCGAGTCGGCGCAAGCTACGCCGTAACTATTGTCTCAACTACTGGCGTAACGAGATTTATTGAAGATACGGCGTAACTCTTTCGGATGTTACGCCGTAACCAAAGATTTCGGTGCAAATTACGAAGATAATGGTGTTACGGCGTAACTCTCAACTTAAGTTACGCAGTAACGGATCCGCCTATAAATACCACTCGATTTCCAAAGATTTCTAATCATCCCATTTTCATACACAACATCGGTGAGCGTGGTAGAAGGTTGAAGGCGATCTTAGGGAGCATACTGAGCCATCTCAAAAGGAGAAATCACCCTCTACGATAAGCATCAACATTTTATCTTTTCATTACTTTCAATTCATGTATTTCATAATGTTAAACATTGAATCGATTGTTTTAGTTAATATGAGTGGCTAAGCACCTCTGGTGCTAGCCTGGTTATAATTCCTTGATTGATTTGTTTATGTTTACATTGCTTCCGTGTAATTATTTCTAGTGTATACATACATAGTTTGTTGGTAGCTACCCTTGTTTCGGTAGTTTTGAATGACAGTAGTGGCTAGTTACTTAGGATTTATTACCAACTGACCCTAAGTAGGTAGGCGAGTGGGAAGGGTAAGATATGACCAATCGATGACCCTTCTTCGCATGCGATTTACCAACCGATCACCTACCGCTTTGATGAACTTAAGAAGTCGGGGATGAGTGTTTAAGATGCTAGCGCCGGCACTCATTGTTACAACTATTGCATGTAGCGGTACTTAATGACTTGGCTTATGGACTAAGAACAACTGGACTTTCGACGGGTCACCTGACATCTCCAATGGAACCCTTTGCTGATAGGTTAGGACAAACTGACCAAATGTTGTCTTAGCGACTTTTACCCCCGCTTGAAGTAATTGGAAGTAATTAAACATGAACTTGGCTTGACAGGATGAGTAACTAGGTTAGCACACTTCTCCCATATTGATCACAACCCTCGCCTCTATTTGCTTTCTTTATTTTCTTATTTTAGTAGTTAATTAATTATTTTCAACCTTAAAATATGTGACACCTAGACTTAGTTTAAATCCGCAAACATAGCTCTTTGGACGACCTCGGTTTTACCGAATACTACACTACACACGACCGGGTACACTGCCCGTTAGTGCATTAAGGTAGACCATAGGTATTACGAGACAATATAAATATTAAAACCTGGTCAGTAAAACTGCATTAACCACTATACCTGATGCTTTTATTTTATACTTACATGGTTTGAAGATGTTCGATATCCTAAACCACTTCATAATTCAATACATATGAGTGATATGCGATTATTATAAAGTTTTAAAAAGTTAATACACAGTAACAAAAGATTTATGAAACAGAAAAATGTATAGTTTAGTTATATGTTCATATTTATAAACTTTGTAAAGCGTTATCATTATGAATGCTTTTAAAAAGGAGAGTGATACTCACACCACATAAATTAATGCATACATCACAATTATGCACATATCATGTTGTAACATATTCATTAATGATGTAATATTGTGGTGTGTGCATCAATTTTTGTGATGTGAGTATCAATTCCCTTTTAAAAAAACCATCATGTTAACATATACACATTGCATCTATATTCAAGTGTCGTCATTTGAATATGTGTTACTATGGATGTGGGGTTTGCCAAAACGATGATTAAAGAAATCAAGTGTCGAGAAAGAGAAATATAAAGAAGTCAAGCGCAGACTACCAAAGTAATAGGCACGACACATGTTAATAAAATTTTGGGGTTAAACAGTGGAAAAAATAGTCATGGTTTAAGCCCGATTGTGAATTTGAGTCAATTAGAGTTTTATTATGCATATGTAATATATATACTTTGCCTATTGATATAATAGAATCACATAGTTTACATTATCTAACATGGTATTAGAGCATTCGGTGTCTTGACTATATTCCCACGTTAAAGTTTCACTTTCTTGCGTTAAACCCGCGTTAACCACACCGCCCCTTGTGTTAAACCCACGTTAAAGCCTTAACGTTGCGTTAAGTTGGTTTTTTTTAGTTAAGCTTTAACCCCTATGTCGCCCGTTGCGTTAAGGTTTAACTCACTTTTTTAAAGTTGAGTTATGATAAAAGTGGGGCCCACAATGTTGAGTTAAGGTTGAGTTATGATAAGGGATGTATTTTTTTTAGTTAAGGTTAAAGGTTAAAGTTGATATGGCGCTGACGTGACGCTGGGTGAAACTTTAACTTCGGGTGATGACACCTTATGCTCTTAGAATAAGCCTGATCCCAAGACATAGTCGGTCGTCATGAGTCGTTGCATCTATGACACCCCATCAAACCCTAACCACCATAAATTATCCATTCTATATTAAGAAAAATACAATTTTCGGCTAAAATATTACCCCGCATACTGTTTGGCCATAATTTTTTTAACCGTTATGAGTTAACTGACGTGATCAACGCATTCTCTTTGTTTTTCAATTCTTCGCAAAGCCCAACTTGAATCACCTTCGTTGACTGCCAGGTGCGCCCCACGCTTTGGCGAAAGCCGACTGACATAAGAAAAGAAAAGAAAAAAGACCAAGGTTTGCTTTAATTTTTTTTAGAGTTAACTACATTTTTAGTCCTTGTGGTTGTACCTGGATTTCACTTTTAGTCCATTTGTTCAAAAGTTGCGATTTTAGTCCAAAATGCATAGTTTGGTTCCACTTTTGGTCCATTTTTCTAACGAAGTTAGTTAAGTCGAATTGTAAAGTGGCAACATTAGTCCTTTAACCTAACGGTCGTTTGCAACATTAGTCCTTTATACCAAAGATCTTTTGCAACATTTGCAACGTTAGTCCTTAAAAAAAATTTCTAAAAATAATTCGAAAAAAATGTTTTTTGTCGAAATTTTTTAAGATAAAAATTTCAAAAAATTTTAATTTTTTTCTAATAAAAATTTTCTTAAAAATTCTAAAAATAATTCGGAAAAAAATTTAGAAAAAAATTTCTAATTTTTTTTCTAAAAATTCGAAAAAATTTGAAATATATTCTAAAAAAAAACTTTTTTTTCGAAAAAATTCTAAAAATTTCTAAAATAAATCTAAAATTTTTAAAATGTATATACATTGAAAAACGTATATACATTGCAAAAATGTGTGTAAAATGTATACACGTTTTTAAAAAATATACCAAAGATCACACACACTTTTACACACGTTTTTTATTAGAATTTTTTAAAAAAAATTAGAAATTCTTTTAGCATTGCCATTTTTAGAAATTTTTAGCATTGACATTTTGCGATTTTTGATATGGACTAAAATTTCTAAAAAATGTACTAAAACTATCATTTTGATATGGTTTTAGTCTATTTTTAGAAACTTTTAGAAAAGTGAAACTAGTACAAAATTTTTAGAAAAGTGAAACCAAACTATCATTTTGATAAAAAAATTGATATGATTTTAGTCCATTTTGATATGGGTTAGTACAAAATTTCTAAAAACATGTCTAAAATTTTTTGATATAGTTTTAGTCCATTTCTAGGAAAAAAATTAGATTTTTTTCTAAAAAATCTCAAATTATTTTTTCGGAAAAAGTTTTTTAGAATATTTTTGAAATTTTTTTAAAAAAAATTTTGAAATTTTTAGGAAAAAGTTTTTGTCAAAAACTTTTTTAGAATTTTTAAGAAAATTTTTTCTTGAAAAAAATTTGAGATTTTTTCTTAAAAAAATTCAATTGTTCTTTTGAAAAAAATTTTCGACAAAAAACATTTATTAGAATTTTTTTTAAAGGACTAACTAATGAAAGGACTAACGTTGCAAACGATCTTTGGTATAAATGACTAACGTTGTTAACGATCGTTAGGTTAAAGGACTAATGTTGCCACTTTCTGATTCGACTTAACTAATCGAACTAACTTCGTTAGAAAAATGGACCAAAAGTGGAACCAAACTATGCATTTTGGACTAAAATCATAACTTTTTGAACAAATGGACCAAAAGTGAAATCCAGGTACAACAACAAGGACCAAAAATGTAGTTAACTCTTTTTTTTATTTTTATTTTTTGCTGTTACTATTGCCATTGCTGCATGATAAAGATTAAATAGCCGTTTGTTGTCGAATATCTTCATTATAAATATCTTATCTGCTTTTACTAATGCTTTTATTTGAGCTCGAAGAATTGTTTCCTCTGAATTTCTTCATCAACAAATTATACTTTTACGGAGTATTTATTAGTGTAGCCCGTGCTCAAACGTGATTATGAATTTGAGTGAATTAAGGTTTCATAATAGAATCATAAGATTTACTTTATTTAACAAGATGTAGGGCCATAATGCGCAAAGAACGCTCAATATCATGTCAAAAAATCAGTTTTACACACAAATATAGCTAAAATAATTACTCCCAAGATGATGAGGTAAAGTATTTTATTAATTTCCCTCTCACGTTACATCTTTCAATATTAAATTAAGTCGACCGTAATTATCTGCGTGACATTTTCTTCCCCTTTTCAATACATATTCACACACATAAATATAACTTTTTATGTCCCAATATTTTCCTCATTTTTTCTTTCAACATTTCAAACATCTTTTGAAATGGGAAACTATGCCTCATCATGCAATCTCATGATGCTGCCAAGAATCAAAACCAACAAAGCAGCAAGAGTTATATTCCCAAGTGGCGAAATACGACAATATCGAGAGTCCGTGAAGGCTGCAGAGATTATGTTCGAGTGTCCAAACTTTTTTCTTGTCAACTCGGTGTCCTTGAACATAAATAGAAGGTTTTCTCCTTTGTCCGCTGATGAAGAGTTGGAGTCTGGAAATATTTATATCATGTTTCCTATGAGGAGGTTGAATTCGATGGTTACGCCTGCTGATATGACGGTTTTTTGGATGGCGGCTAATAGTGCTGCTAAGCGGATTTCTGGGAAGTCAGAAGGTGGTGATCATGCGAAGGTCATGGCTAAGGACGAGGCTGAGCAACGGAACATGGTTGTGGTCGAGTTGCCAGAGTTTAGTCATAGGTTGGTTGCTTGCAGGTCAAGGAAACCATTACTTGACACAATTGTGGAGGAACCAGTTTCTTGTGGATGAGAAATAGTGGCTTTGTGTTATATATGAATATTTTTTTAGTTAAGGTATTGAAACTCATAATCCTTTTTTTTTTTTTTTTTAAACATCATAATCCTTTGATTATTGACTAGGCAATTTTGATACGAAAACATGTTAACAAGTACAATAATAACGAGCTTGCAAGAAAACACATCTTAGATTGCTTTGAAAGTCATTGACTTGGTTATTGAAAGAGTCTATTTGCCCATTTGGGAGATAACGGAGTCAAGATAATAATCGCTGCCATTGACAAATGACAAATTCCATAATGTGTATTTAAAGTTTGTTTGAAATCTATGTTGGTTTATAAGAGAGTCAGGTATGGTAACATTTCAACATGAAAAAAGTGCCGCTATTTCAGCGTCACATCATTTCAACATCAAAAAATACTCATTATCATAACACCTCATAATACTATCTTTTAAGACCTACATTTTAAAAATTACTTACAATTTACAAATTAACTCTTACAATTTCATTCATTAAACAACCTAATATTTCACTAATAAAGTTAAAAATTATAATACGAAATAAAAACGTTACGGTAAAAAAAAGTTACGACACAAAAAAAATTGCGAAATAAAAAGAACTACTACATAAAAAAAAAATAAAAATAAAAAAAATAAAAAGTCACCATGCTTAGCTCTCTAACACTCTGTTCTTGAGTTAGAATTAGGAAAGAAAATGAAAAGGAAACATAAGAGGTTGTGTTCTTGAGTTGTATTTAAAGAAGAAAAGAAAATAAAATGGAATGAAACTTAAGGGGACGTTTGTTTCACAGAATGTTTTTGAATGAATTGTAATCTTTAGAAGGAATTGTAATTTAATGTAATTGTAATTCAAAGAATTGGAATGCGTTTTAATTGTAATATGTTGTAATTGTAACTGATGAAATCTGTTGATTTGTTTTGTTGACTCGTAATGTAATGTAATTCACATTCTATCAAGGTTGCTATGTAATCTGAATTACATCACTTGACGCAAGTGGTTGTAATCCAATTACATTTCTTTACAAACCAAACAAGCACTGTAATGTAATCTCAATTACAATTACATTCATCCTCCAACCAAACAAGATTGTAATGTAATTCAAATTACAATTACAACAGATTACGACGAATTCCAATGAACCAAACGCCCCCTAGTGTTATTTTGTTGATTATTAAAGCAAAGTGTTTCCTTCTAATTTTGAAAAAAATATTTACTTTACATTTCTTTAACTTTTTTTAATAAAAAATCTTAAAGCCACAAAGTAAGAAGTAACAACAAATAGTAGCTAACTGATGCTTTTTCCCTTTTAAATACTCCACCAATGACCCAACCCATTCCTATACTTTTCATAAGCCCGGTGCCTTCTCTAGTTCTCTCTCAACCTTCTATTATCATATTGCATTTCCTTTATACGCAGGCCAGGATTTGAGCATGTGCGACATAGGCGACCGCACAGGGCTTTCATTTTTTAGGGGAGGGGGGGCTCCGATCACAAAAACTTCAGTATTAGTATGTATTCATTTTTGGAGGATTTAATAGTGTTAGAAGATGATTTATAGGCTGAAAAATAAAAAAATTTGTTGCACAAAAAAGAAAAGCTTCTACCTGCGTTTTAATGGTGGGAGTGAGATATAAGATCTCATAAAAAAGCATATTGTGTGGGCCCTCAAGTTTTTATTTGTCTTCTAGCACTATTTTTAAAGTTCAAGTTAAACCCTTATCTTTTTAACTTTATAATTTTAACTTCTTAAAATTAGTAGTTTAATATATGAGAATGCTTAAACCAAAGGTTTACAGTAAAACCTTTTTTCAAATAAACTATATTTTTAGCTTAGAACATGTTTTACAGAAATGTTTTTATGGCTTTTCTGAAAAATAACATACCAACTAATTCCACCTAAATAAATGGATAAAATGTACTTACAGGGTTTTGGCCGTCCAATAGCAGCGTACTTTTCAAATAACCCGATCTAGTACGCATACTATTTTTTGTCCCACTTAATGTAACGTACTTTCATTTTTGTTCCATTCTACCCCACTAAACTTGTTTAACCGCACCAAAATTTTTTTGCCCATTTTTGCGTTTTGTCCGTTTTGCACGCTTTTATCCGTTTTACACGTTTCGTCCGCTTTTAAATGTTTTTGCGCCGCACGTTATCACACGCTTTTATCCGTTTTGCATGTTTTTGCGTTTTCGTTCGTTTCGCCGCGTTTAAATCTTTTCGCATGTTTTGAACGCTTTTGCCCGTTTTGCATGTTTCATCCGTTTTCGTCGTTTTGCACATTTCACACGTTTTGCATGATTTCATCCGTTCTTACGTTTTTGTTCGTTTTACGCATTTTCATTCGTTTTACATGTTTTCACTGCTTTTGCGTTTCGTGTGTTTTACACATTTTGCACGTTTTGTCCGTTTTGCATGTTTTACACATTTCGCCGTCTTTCCACGTTTTCGGCTATTTTGCATATTTTCGTCCGTTTCGTATATTTTTGTATGTTTTCGCACATTTTCGTCTGTTTTAGCACGTTTTCATTCAGTTTTGCACGTTTTCGTTCGTTTTTGTCTGTTTTTGCATGTTTTTGCCCGTTTTCATCTGTTTTTGCACATTTTCGCACGTTTTTGCACAAACGGACAAACATGTGCAAAAACAGGCGAAAACATGTAAAACAAATAAAAATGCGTAAAAACAAACAAAAACGCGTAAAAACGGGCGAAAACGAGCAAAAACGGACGAAAACATGCAAAAATGGACGATAACGTGCGAAAACGTTCAAAGCGTCGAAAGCAGATGAAAATGTGCGAAAACATGCAAAAATAGAGAAGCGGACGAAACATGCAAAAAGCAGTAAAACATTCAAAGACGTCGCGAAACGAACAAAACGTGCAAAACGGATGAAAAGTGCAAAATGGATGAAATGTGCAAAAAAAGGCGAAAACATGTAAAACGAATGAAAATGTAAAAACGAAATGTGAGAGCGGATGAAAACACGCAAAACGTGTGAAAATGAAAGTATGTTATATTAAGTGGGACAAAAATAAGACGATACTAGATCGGTACATTTGAAAAATGCGTTGCTATTATACGACCAAAACCGTTAATAAAAATGTCGGGTGATGATCATGGCGGTTCCAAACTTTTTCTCGGTGGCGGTCATCTTATGGGTAGAATGGAACAAAAGTTGAAAGTTCGTTACATTAAGTGGAACAAAAATAAGACGCTGCGATTAGATCGACACATTTGAAAAAGTGCGTTCTTATCAGACTACCAAAACCCTAATATAAATGTACTTATATTATAATATAGGTGGTTACTAGTATACGAACACTTTAATTTTCGTAGTTGAAGGCCTATTTTTGAATTACGGCACAGGGCCTCTATTTCTTCGGGACGGCCTTGTTTATACGTTTAGTTTTCTATAATTTATGAAAGAGTTTTGCTACATCCACATAATATTTATTAACAAATTTCCACACATTTATGTGGTATCATATTTGACCCACTTATTATTATTTTTATTATTTTTTCCTTTATCAACTCTTTCTTTTAACAAAACATTTTGGCACTTTGTAAAGTTTATGTGAATATAGTATGAAATGTAACTTACATTTTGCTTATATAACCTATAATGCACTTTTTCCTCTTCTTGTGATACAATCTATGATTAATAAACTTGGTGATTTCTCTCAATCTCTCATCTTCATATTGTATGTTGGTAACTTAGCTCTAATGACTCCCAGGTGATGGTGGCATTTAAATTTGCGTTGTCCAAGTAAGAAGAACATGGGTGTTGTCTTGACGATGGTTGCCATGAAAAAGAAGTAGGAAGATGGTAGGACAAGCATGGGCATGACCTTGTAGGCAAATATAGTAAACGTGTTGGCATCTAAATCCGTCCAATGTTATTATTTATTTATTTATTTATTTTTGTGTTTAATGCTTTTGGCAAACAGATTATATGGTGAAAAACATGTGATTGTAATGTTAGTTTATGGTCAATAGTTTTCATAACATGGATTTTTCATTCTTTTTATTTTATTACTGAATTGAGTAAGATTAGTTTATTAGATGTTTGGTAACTTCTATGTGTATTATGATGTTTTGACTAATAATTTAGTGAGATTTTTTGTTATCCTAATTTAAATAAATGTTTTGGCAACCTGTATTATTAGATGTTTATATACTCGATTTTGCATTGTATAGATTTTGTTTGTGTACATTAGGTTGTTTCTATAAGGGTAAATTGAAAATTACGCTTAATGTTTTCAAAAACTGCAAAAAACCACCGAAATCATTTTTTTTTCCAATTTATTCACGGAAGCTGACGTGGCGTTTCAAACAGCCAATGAAGCCTAACGATTGTTAGTTCTCCCGTTAAATGGCTTCACGCGATTAAGGACCTAAGGGTATTATTGTCACTACATTGTTCCTATCTTCACAGTTTTAATGTGTTTCATCATCGGAACCCAAGCATTTAAACCCGAAATAGTGACTTTGTGTTGTGAATATTATTTTAGTTAAGGTTTTGAAACTCATAATCCTTTGATTTTTCGTTTTCATAATCCTTTGATTATTGACTAGGCAATTTTAATACGAAAACATGTTAACAAGTACAATAACAAGCTTGCAAGAAAACACATCTTAGATTGTCTTAAAAGTCATTGGATTGTTTATTGAAAGAGTCTATTTGCCCATTAGGGAGATAATGGAGTCGAGATAATAATGACTACCATTGACGAATGACAAATTCCATAATATGTATTTAAAGTTTGTTTGAAATTTATGTTGGTTTATAACAACAAATGCGCATGCTGTTTTCCCTACATGTGCAATATCCGTCTAAACAAGGTGTAAACTTTTGAGTAAATTTTCGTATCAGGTTAAAAACCTCAATAAAAACACAAATGAGATGTTCCGCTTTCGATCAAAAAATTGATATCTCAATCTCTTTCTATGAACGAAAACCATCATTTTAGAAGAACTAACGTATAAGGATCATTCGTGCAAGAAAAAAAAAGATCATGGATTGTGGTAGGGATTTAGGATAAACCACATAGACGAACGGTGTAATTAAATCTAAATTATATTATAAAATAGGTCAATTACGAAAATTAAGTGATGAAACTGGGCTTGAGCCTTTTAATTGCAGCCCACACACAAACACACCCTAATTTCTAGAGGGGAAGGCCGACTATATTATTGGTTCCATCCAAACCTTTTTTATTCGATTGTTCGTCTTTTATAGTGATTTGAATTTTTCAAGCTTGGCTACAATTGAATCAGGTGCTATATTTTTTCAAACTGCTAATAATATGTTAAACTTCTATTTTGCTAAACTAGTGTGCTTACTTAGACAAGAGAATCCTAGTTTTGGATTCTAGTTGATGATTTTTATTGATGAATAATAGATATGTTAAATGAGACTATGAGAGATGTTTATCTATAATTGTTTATGTATGCTTAAAATATAAATATAAGAGCACTAGGTGTCAAAACAAGCATTAGGTTCGTCGTCGTGCCACATCAGCATCCCATTTTTCCACAACTAACCACAACAAACCCCCTCCCCACTCATAACAAACCTCAATCTCTTCATTTGGGGGCCACCACTACCACTTTATTTATATCCGTTTAATAACGGATATATATACGTTTGTGTCAGCCTTTTCCTCTCGTCGTCACCACGATTTGCAACCCAACAACGAACGACGGCGTGCAACCCCGGTGTCACAACGAGCCATGGCGAAGTGCCAGAGTGGACGACGAAGGGGAAGAACGAGCTGACACCGGGTGCTCTAATGGACATTTTTTAGGTTAATTAGTAATACGTGAGAATCTAATAAGGTCATGTGATACGTTCCTAATGTCAAGAGTCAAGACCAAGTCTTTTGTCATGCATTATTTTAGGAAGAATAAAGTGGACCACTACTTAGTTGCATTAGGCCTTGCTTTTATTTCCTGTTTACTTATCGAGTCAAGTCCCACGTTCCTTGTGTTGTTGCTAAAGATTAGGTTAGTAGGTTAATTGCATTTGTCTCGCTATTTAGATGTAAGTTTGGTTTTGGATGAAGGGAAGAAGAAAAAGAATGAGAAAACTAGTTCTAGATTTTTTAATTTAGTGGTTAAAGTTTAGTTATCGTTTAAGGAGAGTTATCATCTTAGATAGAAACTTATCGCTACCCACACTTTACACAATTAATGAATAGCTAGCCGCGTCAAACGCCAAACTCAAACTTATTAATAAAGAATTTGCAACCCGTAATGAACGGCTATCCGCTCTCATTAGAAGTACCGTTAAACCCAACCAAACTATGGCTCCGTTTTTCACCGCCTCATCACCTATTACCAAGATAGAAAATAATGTCATATCACATCTCCAACAATACCCCTTTCCCTGTTGCCCGCTCCGCTTACCAACCCGGTTCATGAATCGTCGAAAGTCTAACAAGAGATAGTCATCTTCCGTCCAAGAAAGCTTCAACAAACTAGCGCTCTCGCCACTATCATCAAGGACATGTCATCCATATTTCCTTGCTTAGAAACATTTCCTTACCAAAAACTGTTTTTCTCCAAACCAAACCGGAACCACCTTGGAAACCACATGATAAGAGGTAAAAATCACGAGCCTTTAGGACAAGGCTCGTTTTCAGGCGCGCGTTCGTAATGTCAAGACCAAGTCTTCATCAGAAAGTTGAAGAAACATTTCGTTTGTTTTCCCATGTCAAGACCAAGTCTTTTGTCATGCATTTTTTTAAGAAGAATAAAGTGGACCACTACTTAGCTGCATTAGGCCATGCTTTCATTTCCTATTTACTTATTGAGTCAAGTCCCATGTTCTTTGTGTTGTTGCTAAATATTAGGCTAGTAGGTTAACTGCATTTATCTTTTATATATAAGTTTGATTTTGAATGAAGGGAACAAGAAAAAGAATGAGAAATTTAGTTTAAGCTCTTAATTTAGTCGTTAAGTTTAGTTATCATCGAAGGAGAGTGATCATCTCAAATCGCTCTTCTATCATTATGTCGTTAAGAAAATATAATAATCCAATAAGGTCATATAGACTAAATTCAAGTACTTTATTTACACATAGCATAGAGCAATAGGTGCAGCGCGCCATAAACCACATTATAGTGCCAAAATGGCACCTATGGCGCCCACCACCCACCATCATTGCTCTGTCTCACTCGTTATTAGTGCCACCGCAATTGTGGTAATGGGCGTTAATTACCCGCTTTTTGTTGTTTAGTGTAAAGGTGAAGCGAGTGAGGATTTTGTTTTGTTTTGTGTGTTATAGTAATGTTATTGTAGATGATTTTTTTTTGGTTTTGTGTTGAGTGTTATAGAGTAAAAGCTAACGTGACAGCATCTATAACCCGCGTCTATAACTAACAGTACCTAGCACTCTTATGTAACGGACAACACCTAGCACTTTTTGTGATGTATAATTTATGTGGTCTAATAGTTTGAGTATGAGAACTAATAGAAATTTGTTATTTACGTAGATGCTAATATTTTAGGTATTACTTTATGTAGTTGGTTTACTTGTTGCTTTCTACAATGGTACCAATCTGCTAGTTTCGGGTTACTATACCAGATAAATCCTATCATCGGACCATCTCTTATCATCTGAACCCGTTGTCCATATAAGTTCCCTAAACATATATAGATGACGAGTACCATATAAAACAAGTCATTATGGTTGACTTATTTGTAGTACTCAGTATTTAACTGACTATATGAATAAATGATCAATTACTTGCTTATATATTGCAGTTTTTTGATAAACATATCTTTGTATTTGTTTTGTAGACCCACCCCTGTGGAAACTTGTATTTTGCTTGTGATGGCGGACTTCCTAGCTGATGACATTGTTCGCAATATACTTGCATGGCTACCAGCAAAGCCCTTGGTAAGATTTCGATGTGTATCTAAACATTGGAATCGTATGCTAACAGAACCTAACTTTATGAACTTTAGATCACGTAAAAGTATCATTCTCCCCCTATCTAAAGCTCTTCATCTCATAGACGACAATGTACCGACTGATGACATGCCTAATTCTATACTGAAGCGTTGTTATCCTTATAAAAACCTACGGGATAGGTACTCAAGTGTCAAAGTTATTGGAACATTCAATGGGTTAGTCCTTTTGCGTTATAAACGTACATTGATTCTATACAATCCTTTCACAGGAGCGTCCACTAAACTTCGATGTCCACCTTATCGTGACTGTAGGAAGCCTGGATATGGATTTGTATATGGAGCAACCCCTGATGACCTAAAGATTGTTAGGTTGAAACAAGAATCTGATATATGTGATGTTTGTAGTTTTAAAAAGCATTCGTGGAGTTCATGGAGCAAAATACAGCTCAACAAGAAATGCATTAGGTTTGAACATTATGTAGGTACATTTGCAAATGGATTTTTGCATTGGGTTGCATATAATAATTTTCAACTGTTGATGGTCCTTAATGTTAAAGATATGGTACTTTCAGAGATGCATCTACCATTTGCTGAAGATTCCATTGGGGCTCATTTGGGTACAATAGATGGATGCCTTTGTTCACTTAACAAGAACAATGCTGACAGATTTGAATTGTGGGTGTTGAAGGAACATGGTGGTGAGGAATCATGGTTGCCAAAATATTCATTCACTTGCAAACCATATCATATATCAGTTTCTACGACTATTTGGAAAACACGTATGAAAAGCTGAACATTTCGTCCAATTATAAGTATCGGAGCAAAATGTATGCAGTGGAGTACGTTGAGAGTCTTGTTTCGCCTTCAGATATATGTTTTTCGGAGAATGGAGAGAGAAGTAACAAAAAAAGAAAAAAAATAGATGATAGCAGATAAAATAAAAGAACATTGAAAAAAAATGGTGTTGTCTTATAGAAAACGCACAATTATCTTTTTTCTGTTCTTGAATTGCTTTCCACCTATATCTATTTATTTATTTGTTCTTGAATTTCTTTCATTGAACTGGCTAATGCTTGTTTAGCATCATGTTTACATATTAAAGCTATAGCTAATGTTGACGCCTGCTGATACGTGTTCACAGCCTGACTCGATTTAAACGTTGCCTGGCTATGGTCTGAAGACGTACATGAGGACCATGTCTTACGGATATCAAACAAATGACATCTCCATTACCTCCATGTGCATGCATGCATGTTTAAAAGTGAATAAGTTGATTACATGCATAGTTATTTACGTGCATGATTTAAGGTTGCATTTCCCATGTTCTTTAATATTCCTAGAAATTAGGATAGTGGTACGTTTTCTGTTTTTATTTTTATATTTAACTTGTATTTAGAAAAAAGAGAAGAAGAAAATTGATCAAAAAGTCTAGTTTCTCTCTTTATTGCTTGAAGTCTTACACGCTCAAAAGTCATTATCATCTTATTTTTTTATTTAGTTTTGAGACATTGACCATCTCAAATCGATCTTCTATCACCTATTGATATGGCAGTCATGACCCAATTAAAAAAGTAACGTCTTCAAGAAAATATTAAGTATGTCATTCATTTTGTTGTTCTTTTATCAAGTATCTTAAAAGTTAGCATACATTTTAGTATATGGATGGGATGCGTATAGTGCATTTCACATGTAGCACATAACTAGGGAGGGTTACAGTAAGTTTTTTTTTAAGTAAAATTAAGTAAAAATAATAGCACTTCGCAACATGGTGATATTGATGAGTATGGCCAACGATAAACATAATCACGTATTCAACCATTTGGAGCAAAAAAGTTGACGTCAAAAAATACGAGGGTTTGATGAAAAACACGTACTTATGATTAGAGGCGGAGCCAGAAATTAATATTAAGGGGGGCCGAATCCGTCAAACTACATAATAAAACAGAACAAGATTTCACTCCTCAGTGTTAATTCTTTTAAAATCCTTGATTTTTTGTGAATGTACTGGGTAAAAAAACTTGTGTTTACTATTATAACTTAAATTTTATGTACACATGATCTTTTTAGTCCTGGTTCCATCTTTGATAAACCGGTAATGATATTATCGGATAGTGTTTAGTTGTTAATTAATTTGACTTATTATATGTTATACCATAAAAAAGTCACGCTAGTTTTACCATCAAATA
The DNA here is from genome assembly GCA_022545495.1 of Chrysanthemum lavandulifolium. Lineage (NCBI taxonomy): Eukaryota > Viridiplantae > Streptophyta > Magnoliopsida > Asterales > Asteraceae > Chrysanthemum > Chrysanthemum lavandulifolium. The sequence goes on along the minus strand of CM040246.1, from coordinate 115,832,833 downwards.
ACATGTCACAGGTTAAAAAATTCCAAATAAAGTGTTTGACATAGTTAAGTTTTGAAGAATATCAAACTATAATAACTTAAAATATCTACTTTGATTTGATGGTTTGATGCTTGTAATAGCATAGCGTGAATGTCTAAGTCACATGAAAAAAAAAATAAAAAAATTCCGTCTCATATTTATTGTTCATATATATATTTTTTTATGTCTCAAATTAATTGTATGCTTTCCTATTGTAGTAAGAAAAAAAGAATATAATTAAAGAATATTTCATTGAGTGGTTGAGAGTTATAGTGGTCCCACTTTTATTAATCTTTGTGCTTCTTGTCTCATGACAATAATTTTGAGACAGAGGGAGTAATATATACTACTAGGAGCATAGGGTGTAGTAACTTAGGTTAAGGTTTAACACCATATCACGTTAGCGGCACATCAGCTTTGAGCCTTTAACATTTCACCTTAATTAAAAAAAACACCTTTTATCATAACTTACCCAAGTTAAATATTAACTCAACAATAATTTACAAAAACAACCCTCATTCAGAGGGCAGAAATGAAAAAAAATTAATTAAAAATGCCTTTAACGTGGTGTTATAGGCGGGTGGTGTGGTTAACATGCCGTGTGGTTAACATATCTTTAATGCCCAAATGTTAAGATTTAACTTGGGTTGAATGTTATCGGACCGTGTGCTCTAATAGTCAAGTATACAAAAATGTCAAACAAGTTATACCATACTCCTAGTAACCACACGTTTTCTTCTCTCTCTCTTTTATTGCTTCTTCCTCTTAGGCTAACAGCGTTGGGAGTGTTAACTCAAGTTAACATTAAAAACCCAGTCACTTCAACGTGACATCATTTCAACACCAAATAACATAACACCAAAAAATCACTTTTTATCATAATACCAAATAATATCACTTTTTGGGACCCATTTTTTAAAAAAAGAAATGCTACATTCACCTACAATTTACAAAAAAAAACTCACACGATGACATGCCAATGATGTGTCAGGAAGTGAGTGGTTTATTAAAAGAGAAGAGAGAGAAACCACACCAATCAGAAAGTGACACATCATCGTGTGAGATTTTTTTTGTAAATTGTATGTGGATGTAGCATTTCCCTTTTAAAAAACAAAATTACAATATACGAATTCTACCCTCAACGTTTTCATTCATTAAACAATCTAATACTTCATTAATAAAATTAAACATTACAATACGAAAAAAACATTACAAATAAAAAAAATACGCCCAAAAAAATTACCAAAAAAAAGTACGAAATGAAAAAACCACTACGAGTACAAAATAAAAGTTAAGACATAAAAACTACAATAAGTAAATAAAATAAAACTATTCGGGTGGGGTGGTGGCAAATTATATTTTTCGGCCATTTTCTGCTTCTCCAAATTGATCCAATACGCAGCGGCCGGATCCATCTCCTTCGTATTAATAAATGATCGATTACTTGCTTATATATTGTTGTTTTTTTTATAAACTTATCTTTGTATTTGTTTTGTCAACCCGATTTAGTATCAAATAAGAAGAAAAATTAAAATAAGAATGATAAGAAGAAACAACAACCACACATTTCAGATGCATCTATTAAAATAGATGCATCTCCCCTTATTTGAAATGTGTGGCCAGAAATTCTTCTTATTCTTCTCATTTTAGTTTTTCTTATTACTGGATCCCTTCCGTTGTCGACCCACCCCTGTCGAAACTTGTATTTTGCTTGTGATGGCGTACTTCCTAGCTGATGACATTGTTCACAATATACTTGCATGGCTACCAGCAAAGCCCTTGGTAAGGCTTCGATGTGTATCAAACATTGGAATCGTATGCTAACAGAACCTAACTTTATGAACTTTTGATCACGTAAAAGTATCATTCTCCCCCTATCCAAAGCTCTTCATCTCATAGACGACAATGTACCAACTGATGACATGCCTCATTCTATACTAAAGCGTTGTTATCCTTATAAAAACCTACGGGATAGGTACTCAAGTGTCAAAGTTATTGGAACATTCAATGGGATAGTCCTTTTGCGTTATACACGTACGTTGATTATATACAATCCTTTCACAGGAGCGTCCACTAAACTTTGTTGTCCACCTTATTGTGACTGTAGGAAGCCCGAATACGGATTTGTATATGGTGCAACCCTGATGCCCTAAAGTGTGTTAGGTTGAAACAAGAATTTGATATATGTGATGTTTGTAGTTTTAAAAAGCGTTTTGTTGAACACACAAAGACCTTGATAGATCTTAAGCACTCGGAGATTGTTAGTGTTGCCTATGTAATCACAAGCAAACTAATAGAAGATCTCTACAACTCGTATTCTTTAGCGGAATGTAAATACAAGTTATAATAACTAAGAACTCTTAGATCCTCTATGGATCTTTTGATTATAGAAACTCTATGTTTCGGATATTTTAGAAGACTTGAAAGACTTAGAAAAACTTATCTAATCCAAACTATTATGGTTTCTTTTATAGACAAGAAACCCTAATGACTCACGAGCACTTACAACGTATGCTCCTAATACAAACATAGATAACGCATGCATCTAGACAAGCATGCAACTAATCATATTGTTTTGCTAATCATATTGTTTATTACGAGTAAGCTCTATACAATACGGCGCCAACCTATTCTTCATACTACCGACTTTTCTGACACTGGCGCTTATCTCTCCCACGTGGATTCGCACTATCGCAGATTACGATTTACGATTATCACTTCGGTCAAGTATAACTTCGCAGAATCCATTCTTCTTCTACGAAACTCTTGGCAGATACTTCACAGATCCAAGAGTTTACCGTAATTCCCAACAATCCTCCCTAAACTGGAATTTGACTAGGTTAAGTTCCGGTTTCCTTGATAGATCGTTAATACTTTTGAGGATTGTACCATCTTATGACAAAATTTCCAAACAAGATCCTCCCATATCTTAAACACTTCGAGCTATGAAGGTCCGGTTTCTTGAGCACAAATACTTCACATTAAGAGGATTGCATTGAACATCAAGAACAAAGATTGTAAGAAGAACATCTCTATGATGACCGAGCTGTGATACACCGGATCTTTGCGAAGAACATATGACATCATGTACATCAAAACATATAAGTTTCATACTATTCTCATCACTTGAGGTGTGTTAACTCTGTGAGAGGTGAATCATTGAAAATAATGGGTTTGATGTCTCTTTACCAATAGCCATCACTCTTGGAGTAGCCACATGTTTGAGTTTGAAAACTATGGTACATTGATAACCATCGATTTATTGGCAAACCAAAGAACCATATAAACGGATTTGACTTGTCTTTACCGTAGCCGTTTGCTCGGGACTAGTCAATTCTTAGAATGGTGAATTGAGAACCAATTATGGATTCGATTGCCTTTACCACATGCCATATACATGTGGGCTAGCCAATTCTCGGATTCCAAAAGGAATAGACCATGGTGAATTGATGACCATACAACCCTCGTGATTAAGCATGGGTGGTTGTAGACCCTATGATTTTGAGCAAACCATTACAAATTATCAACAGATTTGTTGTGTCTTTACCAAAATTTGTACCCTTTGGACTAGCCAACTCTTTGACATACACAAGGTATATCCGTGAGTTAGAAACCATCGAATTGTACAACAAACAAACCGCATAAAAGTTTTTTTTTTTTTTTTTTTTTTTTTTTTTTTTTTTTTTTTAACTAAGAAATTGAAAAATAACACATAAATAGACAAATAACATAAATAACACAAACTAAAAGCAACAAAACAAGGTAATGCGAGAGTACCAAGTACCATGATAAGGATGAGGATGAGGCCTATTCTTTGTTGTAGAAGTTGAGTCTTGATCAAACCCACCAATGTTGAAGCAGACGGTCTTTCATTGCCCATCGGATCCGGAGGAATCTCCAATTTCGACTAAGCATCCGCTCCATAAGTCTCTTGGGCAATGGATACTTTCTTCGGCAGAGCATCTGATGTGATTCCACCCTTAGTCTCAAGCACATGCACACGAGGAGAGGATAGAATCTCCGTGACGCAACCTTCCACCGATGTGAGTTCTCCCAAATGGAATGTGCTTTACTATTGGGAGAATGAGAGTTTAACAGACTTGAAGATCTCCGGTAAAACATCCCGAACCTTGTGGTTCCTCATTGCGATAATGGGTGGTAACAAGAGTGTACTGAGTAAGCAAATCGCCATGTCTATCAAGTGTAGAATTTCCTTGTAAAGGTGAATTCCATTGAAGTGGAATCCTTTCGATGAATGACATTCATCTCATCATCCTTGATTCCATTTGACCAACACATTTTGATCTCCTTAGGAAAATCAGCAGAAACCCTCGTAATGAAAGTTGAGTTATCGACTTCAAGATCCAAGGAGATCTTTTGGCCATTCTCTTCTTCCTCCTACCAGCTTATAGATGTCCTCGGAGGAGCATTTTCGGTTTGAACATTTGTGGTAAGACTTGAAGAGGTAGAGGAGACTTAGTTGGAACACCTTCACGTAGTGCATTCATCCCGTGAATCATCTTTATCGCCTTTTTGTTTTTATTTCGTGAGATCGCTTCCTTAACTTTAGAATCTTCTGTGTGTCAACGGTTTCCACAGATGAAGTGGGAGCCGATACATTAGGTGCTTCGGGAGAAATGGTAGATGGTTCACAGATGGACCCTTGTCGAGAGGAAGCAACTTGAGAGTTGCTTCGTGATAAGAATTTGGAGAAGTCGCCTTGGTTGGAGCATCATCGACTTGAGTCTTTTGGCTTGAGCAACTTCATTCCCAGCAATCCTTTTCAAGTTGGTAGAATGTGTGAAGATGATGAGTTGTCCCCATGATCTGCTTATATTTGCGAACCAGGACATGATCGGAAAAGCCTTAACTTGTTTCATTGTTAAGCGAGTTGTACATCGAGCATTGATTTTCACCACTGTCTCATTTGATTTGGTGGGAGGTTTCTCTTGTTCTTCCGAGCTTTGATGGCTCTCCTTTGTGCAATAGCTTCTTGCTTCCTTTGTCTTCCCCGAGCCATCATTTGCTCCACATAATTCTCATTGTTGAAATCTCCACCTAGTATACTTTGAGCAAGAGAAGGTCTTGAAATAACTTGCTCGGTTAGAGTATCCGAGTATTCACGCAGCATCCGAACACGCATTTCATCCGGATCTCTTTTCTCTCGGAGGTAAAGATGAAAAGTCCTCTGTTTCAAGTTGTTGAGCCAATACTTCACTTTTCTTTGACTTCTCAAACTCACCAATCTACTTGCTTGACCTAGTCTTTCCTCCTCACTTACCAGTGCGGACCAAGCTCATCTTCGATTATTACATCTTTCCCTTTATCATCGTGCTTTAGCACACTCATCTTCGATTATATCAACGACGGGAACCTCGTGAGTAATACCTAGGTCAATCTGTAGGAGAAACATGTTGATGCAGATTATCAACCGGAGTGGTCATGGCCACAACATCGAAAGATCTCTTGAAGGTGAAGGGCTGTTGGTTCTTGAGCAGATGAAGATTGACCATGATCCAAGATACATCCTCCATTTGCACATCGGAGATGCAGCCTTGTCAACACGAGTTCCTTTGAAGCTTGAAGAAACCTTACTTAAATAAGATCTCTTTCTTCTTTGTAAAGAATGTTCCTTCTTCTTTGAGGAAGCAAGAACTCTTCGATGAAGGATCATTAAGAGACACATCACCAACATATCAAGAGACCCAAAATGAGGTACTTCTTGTTCTTCATCGAGGAAACCACAAGCTTCCTTTTGGAGCCCCTTTAAGTTTGTCCTCTAATTCCTTGACTTTGTTCTCAGCTTCTTCAATCTTACTACCAAGAGAAGACTTGGTCTCGAAAGCTCCTTTTTCGGACTAGACACCTCAAGACAGATACATTGACAAGAGCATAAACAGATGAGAGTGTAATAGGGTCCTCGGCTCCACCAGCAGATTGCTCCGTGGTAAAGGGAGCTTCATTGGACCTTCGGTAGTAACATGGTCATGCTCAAAGTGAGGAAGATCTTCATTGAGAGGATCCCTAACAGACTTGGTGTGGGTAGTCTATTAAGATCGACTCATCATGAGTAACTAGTGTGGGTGGTGGTGGGACAAGGTGGTTGGTGCGGAGCAACATGAGTTGCTTCAGCAGTTGATGAGGTCCTCATCAATGTTAACTAATGGATTACCATCGGTAGCAAGGTGAAGAAGGAGGATTATTAGCCACATTCTCCTCATCGCCAGCCTCATTGCCTTGGGGCAACATGGGCGCAAGCAAGGGATGATGTTCCCCGAACCGAGTTCTCATGGTTGCAAACAATTTAGCGCTTAAAACACCTATGGGATAAAATGATTGGGCTCGGGTAGTGGTGTCTAAAATCATTTCAGAAACCTTGGGTACATTAAAACTTATTCTTTTCCTTTGAAGATTTTCAACCATGTTTTCAAAAATATACTTAGAAAAATTGTAAGTTAATCCTTGGGAAAGACACACAATACCACACCTAGTTGGGTGAAGGCTGGTCCCATCCTCCCGACTTGTTGCTTATGCATTGAAGCAACGTGTGAACGAGAACCTCCACTTGGCAAAGTTCCTTCTTGACCACATATCGGTCCTTGTACCTCGATAGCCAATTGCTCTTAGCCCAAGAAGCACGTCTTCACGATTAGAGTGAAATTCTCCATCGGCATCTTCCAAGCGAAGCTTCCTCCTTATTAGGTCCTCTGTCACTATGTGCTCTGTTCCATCAATCATGACCCTAATCTGCTTTCATTCCTCTTCTCAGCAGATTCCCAAACCGAGTAACCAGTGATTCATATATCTCATTCGGAGAATGTGTTGAGCATAAGAAATCTTGGACCTTTTCAAGAATTCCACCATTGGTTCGTATAATTCATATCCCTTACCTTTTCCCGTAAATGCAACTTTGTTGTGATCAATTTTAAATTCAAGAGCCATGAGGATATGAGTTTTAGGTTATGTTTCTCGTAATGGTGAGTGTTTGTGGATGCAAGATGAGAGGGAATTGGTTTGTTCAAGAGAGTGATGGTGGAGTGATAGTTTTGCCCAAATTATAGTCAAAGAAAATAGACCGTTTGGTTGACCGTAAACTACGTGTATTTCATCTTTGACCAAACCCAAAATAACACTTGACAGAAACATATGGTCAATCTCAAGTTATACACTCAACAGAAACCATCAAAGATAAGAATATCTTGGTAAGTTTCTAGAATTCTTGTGCCACCCACTCGCATTAATTCTCATTGAACCTCGAACCCGGCTATAAAATGATCCCAATGTAAACTTATCTCTTCATCAAAAGATCCCCAAATATTTACCACAAACCCTAGATTCAAAAACAAACCCCAATTAATCAAATTGTACCATGAATACCAAACCCGAGATCATAGATCTCACAACATCATCTTCATCATCCTCTTCATCATCATCAGTGGTGAATCAAACCCATGGCTACATTACTTTCCTCAACCCTATCCACGACCAAGTAAATCACCCTTTCTCCTTCTTCGGAAGATGATAGCGTAGTGAATCCAAGTGAATCTGCGATGATTACGATGACTCCTATAAGGAGGAACATCATACTCCCAACCTCCAAAGACCTCGGCCTCAACAAAGGCCTCGTGCGTGAATCCGCCACTCCCCAAAGACAGAGGTGGTTCTTGGTCTCATCTGCGCCGACTTTTGGTGCATCAACACACATCGTATAAGAGAAGGGCTTAAGGAGGGTGGATGGATTGCATTTTGGTTGAAATGCATAGATGAAGCACATAGGAGACCTTATTTTTCTCCATCATCATGTGTGGTCATCGTCATCATCAACGTTTGCATCAATCCATCCTCTCCATTTTGGTCCTTAGCATCTTCGTCGTATTGGTCATGCATATCCATCCATCTTGATAGACGGAATGGGTGGTTATGCAAGACCCACGAACGCATATCCAGCATCTAATGCATATCCAACATTCACTTAGATGTTGGAATAGATGATATGTACTAGACTAGGATTAGCGTAATTGTATAGCTCGTATCTTGAAGATGCATTTGTAGTAGGTTAACTTTTGTAAGTCGAAGTCGTAAACTCATTTCTTGAATGAATGAAAGAACAATTTGACTTCAATATCTTTTCTTTAGCATTATAACTTCGGTGGAATCAAATTGTTTGCTTGATACTTTTAATTTCGGAAGAAACAAGCAACAATCTTTTAGCTATCTTGACCATATACCAATGAACTACACTTGATGAATTTGATCTTGATCATGGAATAGACAAACCGCAATTCGACAGAAATAGACAAAATGCAATCCGACAACCGCAAAAGTATACACAAAAACACACACGAACAACACAAAGACAAACAAACAAAAGAATTATTAGAAAGTTAGTGTTAGTAAACAAAATAACACACAAAAATATGACACAAAAATATGCAGAGTTTTCACAAATCCTCCCCTGAGGCATATGCCTCCTGTAAAACCCTAAAATCTCAATCGCGTAAAATGACAATTTTGCCCTCAAACTTAAAACTTTACCAACTCGAGAAACACGTTAACATCATTTAACAAGTTATATGATTAATAATACTTTCACATTATGAGAATAATAAACTTATGATATACAATAAAGAACATGAATAATTAAAAGTCTAAGTAACATTTAAACCTTATAACTTGTACATAATTCACTTGGACTTGGAACAAGACTAGATACATAAAATTATGATAAGAAGGAAAGTTATGGAATTGGTCTTCTTAGCCCTATATGGCCGGCCACATTGAAGCCTCATTCACTCACCATATCAATTCAAAATCAATCTCATTTATCACCTTATCATTTCATTTTAAAACACCAACAAAACCCTAGCTTCTTTCTCTCTTACATAGTGGCGGCAATCATCATTTTTTTTACCATTTCATACGAAATCTTTCAACCAAGGTGTTCCAAGGAGGCTTGTGATCGTAGGTGATCGTCTAGTGGGTGTCGTGATCGTGTTTGGTTCGATTTGGAAGCTTGGACGTGGTGGTTTTATTGTGGCCGTGGGTTTCATAGAAGCCAAGGGAGGCTTGGTTTAGTTTTTGTGGTTTGATTCTTGTTGTTTTGTTTCGTACACGCTACAAGGGTAACATCTCGTCATCTCAAATCTCTTCTCTTTGTTTCTTTAATCAATTCGTGGCATGTATATAAACTAGGGCTTGTAATATGTAAAATAATGATCACATAAAATCATAACTATGTATTACATGAAATAATGGAACATAAAGCCTTGAATCTTATCATATGTAATTCGAATAGGCATAGATATGTAATATGTTATGAAACTGATTTTGGTCTTCTATGTCGATTTATAATTCATTTATAAAAGGGTTTAATGATCTTTTGATTACATGTTTTCGTATATGATAAATGGACTTGTTAACAAATGATTACGAGGGTGTTTTTGATCTAATGAGGGGCGTACAAAAGGTGATTTGGGAAGGGCTGGTCCGAATTGATAATATATCACATAAGGTGTCTTTTAATCTTGTTCTAATCGAGCTAATATGGTTGAAAACGGATTCGTTAATCTTAAATCTAAAAACTAGGGTTTATAATGTTTTATGACGATTTGATATAATTAAAGGGTTGTTTGGTAAATTATAAAACTTGATGGATTAATATGTTATTACACTAACTAAATGGATTAAATGAGTAAAATGGGTAAATTTACTATATTTACACTTTTAACCCTATACTTTGTAATATTGACATTTTAAACCCTAAACTTTTGTAACTTGTCATAAATGATCCTTAAAGCATTATAATACTCATTTTCTATTATAACTTGAGATAAGTAACTAAACCTGCTAAATATGGAAATCTGCTAATTCTGGAAAGTTACTAAAAATAGAAACCTGCCTAAAATAGAAAGTTTCCTAAAATAGAAAGTTACTTAAAATGGAAAGATTACTAAAATGGGAAACTTGCTAAAAATGGAAAGCCGTCTTAAAACAAGTGTTTCGGATTCTTATAGAACGTTATCTAATTCATATAGGTTCCGGGCGGCGTGATTGATCTCATTCTTGACTTTACTTTCATTGTTTGCTTGCTTCGAATAAGGTACAGATATTCTGACCTTTCTCATAAGGTTTCTCATGATCTCTTTGCATCTTTGATCTCTTGCCATATTGATATTGAACCTTTGCTTTGCTATTTGAATCCTTGACATTGACTTTTGCTATTGAACCCTTGATATTGATCCTTTGCTATTTGAACCTTTGCTATTTGAACCTTTGATAATTGGACCATTGATATTGAACTATTGATTTGAACTGTGAATCGCTAATATTGGACATTGATATTGATTGAACTCTATATTGTACACTTTGACACGTCGGTTGATACCGAGCCATTAACTAGGCATGGGGTTCCATGTCCGTGTCATTGATGCACCAATGGCATGACTTTAGTGTGGTTGAGTGATGTTCCACACCGTCCCCATATTTGTATTGATTATGCGCTCGAATATATTGTATGGCCACTATTTGTTTTTCTGAGTATGGATGCATCCTAGATTTGTATTTGTATTGTATTGATATATTGTTTTGGTGATGTGGTTGGTGTGTGCAATACACCCTCACATTTTGGGAGCCGATCACCCATTGGCTACTCGAGGACTCCCTCATATTGGTTTGGTATTCGAGGTCACCCTCCGAATACAATGGTTACTCTGGGATATATGATTTGATTTGGTTTGTTTTGTTGCCTCGTGGTGGAAAACTGACCTTCCTTTCCTTTGTTTCATTTACCTACTCTATATCATTCATATCTTATTTAACCTAGCCTTTGGTTCTATTATTGCTTTTGTATTGCTATATCTGTTCACTGGGCTTTTTAAGCTCAGCCGCATTTCTTTTCCTGCGGCAGGTTATTAAGCTAGGAGCTGGGGCTTTTCTTGGGGATTGAGAGTAGGATGCTTTTGAGGACTTGCTTTAGTTATCCTAGACTTTGTTTACCATTGTTATTTGATTTGGAGACTTAGACTTTGTATCGTTTCATTTCCTTTGGGACATCTTTTGGAACCTTTGTATTGATCAAGTCGTGTTGACTTGTTACTCTTTTGATTATTATTATAAGACTTCCGCTTGCATGGTTTATGTGTATTGTTCTGATTTGACTCCATAAATGTGATACTTCTACCCTTATCGGGTTGGGGTGTTACAATTATGGTATCAGAGACCAGGTTTACGACTTGTAGTCAGGACCTGTGACATATGGACCCTAAGCGTTAACCGTAGAGCTTAAGTTTTGATTTGGTGAGGTTTGGGTAGATTCTAGGTTCATTATCGTCATTTCCGTTCATGATCTTCATCCTATTTCCTAACTTTTGCTAATCGTTTAATGAACTCTTCAGATGGTCCAAACTCGTAGGAATGGCGACGACAACGGGGATGGAAATCCTAACTTCGAAGCTTTGATCGCACGCGCTTTGGCCATTGCTATGCCCGGGATAGTGGCTACCATCACTGAGAATGTTCGGAATGGTGCTAGTTCTTCTGGTGGGGGTGACAACCCACCTACACCCATTCATGTATGGATCGAGCGCTTTAACAAACTTAAGCCACTTCCTTTCGCGCTCGGCTTCCACTAATGATGCGGAGGACTGGATTACGCACATGGAGAAACTTTTCAATGTCCTTGGGTTGTGGTGATGAGGTGAAAACCCGCTTGCTACTTTCAAATTCGAGGGTGATGCCCTAAACTGGTGGAAGGCCTATATCTTGACCAAAGAAGAGAACTTCGTTGATACTTGTGCTTGGAATACCTTCAGGGACATCTTCTACAAACAAGATTTCCGAGTCGAGCAAAGAATGATACGAGAGGGAGTATGAGACCATACATCACCGAGAAGGAAAATTCTCACAGTACATGCAACGATTTATGAGGATGGTTGGGTTTGTAGGTCTTGTTGTGGTGGAGATGCTCGTCGTCGAGCTCGTAAGTTCAAATGGGGTTAAAGAAGTGGGTGCTAGATAGGATGATCAACCATCAAGATATTGAGGTGGCAGCGATTGGATGATGCCCGCAACATAGAGTTCTTGCATGAGGAGTGTGGTTACAATAAGAGGAGCAGAGATGGGGATCGTATTCATTCTCGAGGTCGTCGGGACCACGAGCCCGATCGGAGGGTCGTCGGGACCACGATTCCGATCGAAGGGTCGTCGGGATCGTGCATGTGGAGTTAGAGGTCGGCACGACCGTGGCTATGATTCGAGGCGCGGGGCAATCGGAGGAGATTTGATAGGTCGGTGATGATCGTAGGGGTCGAGTGGCGATTTCGAGAGGCAAGCGGGATCGGTCATCTCGCGGACTTATCGGGACCGTTCAACAAATCTTCTTCCCGAGGAGGACTTCGAGGTGCTACCTCCTCCTCCCAAGTGTGTTACGTGGTAAGCCGCACCTGTGTGTTTGCCGAGGATTCCGGAGGTTGTTATCATTGTGGGGAGACAGATCACGGGTGAAGGGCTGCCCAAGCAAAGGTCGGCTACTCCTTCGAACTACATCAAACCACCTCCCACCACTGGACGAGTGTATTCAGTTACTCGAGATCAGGCAGACAAGGCGTCAGGTACTATTACTGGTACCATTTATTTTGGTGATTCTACTGCTTTTGTTTTGTTTGATACTGGCGCGACACATTCTATCTTATCGAAAAACTTTGCTAAGAAACTCAAATTACCTCCAACACCACTAATGAATCATTTATCCATATCAACCCCTATGAAAAATCATATAACTATTAATCACGAGTATGTGAATTGTCCTCTACGTTTCGATGATGGTATTCGTTCGGCTAATCTTCTTCCTTTGGATATGTCTGATTTTGATATTATATTGGGTATGGACTGGTTGGCCTTGCATAAGGCTACTATTGATTGTCATGCTCGTAATGTTATCTTCGGTAATGTTCATCGTCCTGATTTTGTATACCATGGTGCTCAACCACTCAAGTCGGTTAAGATCATCTCGGCTATGAAAGCCCGCACTCTCATTTCTCATGGTTTCCTTGGTTTTCTGGCATCCATCAAAGATACTTCTTCAGAAGTTCCGACTATTGAAAGTCTTTCTGTTGTGCGCGAATTTGTTGACGTTTTCCCTAACGAACTTCCTAGCATTCCTCCGGCTAGGGAAGTTGAATTTGGCATTGATTTGATTCCTGGTGCTGAACCTATATCCAAAGCTCCTTATCGTATGGCGCCGATTGAACCGAAGAGTTGAAAGAACAGTTGCAAGAACTTTTGGAGAACGGCTTTATTAGACCAGTTTCACCTTGGGTGCACGGTATTGTTTGTTAAGAAGAAAGATGGGAGTATGAGATTGTGTATCGACTATCGTGAGCTGAACCGTATTACTATCCGTAACCGTTATCCTCTTCCTCGCATCGATGATTTGTTTGACCAATTGCAGGGCGCCAAATTCTTCTCTAAGATCGATCTGAGGTCTGGTTATCATCAATTACGTGTGAAGGAGCAAGATGTTCCTAAGACCGCGTTTCGTACTCGCTATGGCCATTATGAGTTTCTGGTTATGCCATTTGGTTTGACTAATGTGCCTGCCGTCTTCATGGATCTTATGAATCGTGTTTTCCACGAGTATCTCGATAAATTTGTAATCGTCTTCATCGATGACATCCTTGTGTATTCTAAGAGTGAGGTCGAGCACCAGCAAGATCTTCGTATCGTATTGGAGATTCTTGACGTGCCAAGTTGTATGCGAAATTTTCTAAGTGTGAATCTGGTGAGCCAAGTTGCTTTTCTTGGTCACGCTGTGTGTCTGCGATGGTATCAAGATGGACACATCTAAAGTAGAGGCTATCACAAAATGGCCGAGACCTACTCTTTGACGGAGATTAGGAGTTTTCGGGGCTTCTTGGTTATTACCGTCGTTTTGTTGAGGTTTCTCTAAATTGGCGTTACCTTTGACGCAATTGATGAGGAAAGGAGAAAAGTTTGAATGGACGGAGGAGCGTGAACGAGTTTTGAGGAGTTGAAAGCGGAGGTTAGTTCTGCGCTGTTTGACACTTCCATCGGGTTCGGAGGTTTCGATTTATAGTGACGTCGAAGAAAGGTTTGGGTTGTGTATTGATGCAACACGATAAGGTGATTGCCTATGCTTGAGGCAATTGAAATCGTATGAGGAGAATTATCCTACGCATGATTTAGAGTTGGTTTAGTTGTTTTGCCTTTAAAGATTTGGAGGCATTATTTGTATGGTGAGTCGTGTGATATCTTTATCGACCACAAAAGTTTAAAGTATATATTCACACAAAAGGAGCTCAATATGAGACAGCGGAGATGGTGGAGCTTAAGGATTACGACACGAACATCCAAGATCACCCGTAAGGCTAATGTGGTTGCCGATGCACTAAGCGAAAGTCGGGTATGATTGCTAGTTGGAGATTGAACCCGTGGTTCTTCACGATCTTGAGCTTATGGATGTGGAATTACATTTTCGGGGTCATGATGGTTCTTGGGCTAGTATGAAGGTGGAGTCCAACATCATTTTGCGGATCAAGGAAGCTCGGAAGGATGACGGGAGCTTTGGTCTATCGTTCAGAACATTGAGGAAGGGAAACAATCGGAGTTTCGGGTTGATAGTTTTGGTGTGGTATGGTTTGGGGACCGGCTTTGTGTTCCTAATGATCCAGATTTGCATGAGACGGTGTTGTCTGAGGCTCACAGATTCGCCATTCACTATTCATCCGGTTCTACTAAGATGTACCGAGATCTTAAGCGGCATTTACGGTGGAGTGGTATGAAGCAGGATGTGGCCTTATACGTTTCTAAGTGTATGACTTGTCGGTCAAGATAGAGCATCGGCGGGCTAGTGGTCTACTTGACCTTTGGAGATTCCTACTTGGAAGTGGGAAGAGATTTCTATGGATTTTGTCACGGTTTGCCTCTCACTCGTAAAAGACATGATGCGATTTGGGTGGTCGTTGATCGGCTAACCAAGTCCGCTCATTTCTTACCATTCGTATGTTGATCGTGTTTGTAGTGGCGAGAGATTTTTCAACAGAAATTGTTCGACTTCATGGTACTCCCACATCGATTGTGTCGATAGAGATCCTCGTTTCACGTCTCGTTTTGGAAGAGTTTGCATAAGGCTTGGGGCACTCGCCTTAAGTTCGATCTGCGTTTCATCCTCGACGGATGGTCGATCGGAGAGGACCATTCAGACATTGGAAGACATGTTGCGAGCATGTGCTTTAGAGTGGACCGGGAGTTGGGATGAGTATTTATGCTTGGTGGAGTTTGCCTACAACAATAGTTGGCATGCTAGCATCAAGGCTGCACCTTATGAGCTGTTATATGGGAGGAAATGTAGAGCACCTATTTGTTGGGACGAAGTAGGTGAGCGTTTGATTGAGGGGCCTGAGATTATTGAGATCACCAATGAGAAGGTGGCAGTTGCTAGGGAGAAGTTGAAGGAGGCTCGTACGCGGCAAAAGAGTTATGCAGATAAACATCGTCGTGACTTGGAGTTTCAGGTTGGTGATCGGGTATTTCTGAAAGTGTCGCCTTTTCGGGGTGTTAAACGTTTTGGTATTAAAGGGAAGCTCAGTCCTCGTTTTATTGGACCGTTTGAGATTCTTGTGCGCATCGGAGAGGTTTCTTATCGTTTGGCTCTTCCGCCGCAGCTATCGCATGTGCACGACGTTTTCCATGTATCTCTTTTGAGGAATACAACTATCATCCTTTGCATGTAGCCTCTTATCCATTTGATCGATTCACCGATATGTCTCTTTCGGAGGAACCCGAAGCTATTTTGGATCGGCAAGATCGAGTCATGAGAAACAAAGCTATTCCGCTTGTTAAGATCCTTTGGAAGAATCACCCAGGCGTGAAGCTACGGGAGACCGAGGAATCTATGCGAGCTAGTTATCCACATTTCTTTTCATCATCGGGTATGTCTTCGCTTATTGCTTGCGTTTCCTTTTCAATTTTCGGGGACGAAAATTTTCTTTTAGGGAAGAGTTGTAAAACCCTAAAATCTCAATCGCGTAAAATGACAATTTTGCCCTCCAACTTAAAACTTTACCAACTCGGGAAACACGTTAACATCATTTAACAAGTTATATGATTAATAATACTTTCACATTATGAGAATAATAAACTTATGATATACAATAAAGAACATGAATAATTAAAAGTCTAAGTAACATTTAAACCTTATAACTTGTACATAATTCACTTGGACTTGGAACACGACTAGATACATAAAATTATGATAAGAAGGAAAGTTATGGAATTGGTCTTCTTAGCCCTATATGGCCGGCCACATTGAAGCCTCATTCACTCACCATATCATCTCAAAATCAATCTCATTTATCACCTTATCATTTCATTTTAAAACACCAACAAAACCCTAGCTTCTTTCTCTCTTACATAGTGGCGGCAATCATCATTTTTTTTACCATTTCATACGAAATCTTTCAACCAAGGTGTTCCAAGGAGGCTTGTGATCGTAGATGATCGTCTAGTGGGTGTCGTGATCGTGTTTGGTTCGATTTGGAAGCTTGGACGTGGTGGTTTTATTGTGGCCGTGGGTTTCATAGAAGCCAAGGGAGGCTTGGTTTAGTTTTTGTGGTTTGATTCTTGTTGTTTTGTTTCGTACACGCTACAAGGGTAACATCTCGTCATCTCAAATCTCTTCTCTTTGTTTCTTTAATCAATTCGTGGCATGTATATAAACTAGGGCTTGTAATATGTAAAATAATGATCACATAAAATCATAACTATGTATTACATGAAATAATGGAACATAAAAGCCTTGAATCTTATCATATGTAATTCGAATAGGCATAGATATGTAATATGTTATGAAACTGATTTTGGTCTTCTCTATGTCGATTTATAATTCATTTATAAAAGGGTTTAATGATCTTTTGATTACATGTTTTCGTATATGATAAATGGACTTGTTAACAAATGATTACGAGGGTGTTTTTGATCTAATGAGGGGCGTACAAAAGGTGATTTGGGAAGGGCTGGTCCGAATTGATAATATATCACATAAGGTGTCTTTTAATCTTGTTCTAATCGAGCTAATATGGTTGAAAACGGATTCGTTAATCTTAAATCTAAAAACTAGGGTTTATAATGTTTTATGACGATTTGATATAATTAAAGGGTTGTTTGGTAAATTATAAAACTTGATGGATTAATATGTTATTACACTAACTAAATGGATTAAATGAGTAAAATGGGTAAATTTACTATATTTACACTTTTAACCCTATACTTTGTAATATTGACATTTTAAACCCTAAACTTTTGTAACTTGTCATAAATGATCCTTAAAGCATTATAATACTCATTTTCTATTATAACTTGAGATAAGTAACTAAACACGCTAAATATGGAAATCACTACTCGGAAAGTTACTAAAATAGAAACTCGCCTAAAATAGAAAGTTTCCTAAAATAGAAAGTTACTTAAAATGGAAAGATTACTAAAATGGGAAACTTGCTAAAATGGAAAGCCGTCTTAAAACAAGTGTTTGATTCTTATAGAACGTTATCTAATTCATATAGGTTCCAGGCGTGATTGATCTCATTCTTGACTTTACTTTCATTGTTTGCTTGCTTGAATAAGGCATGATATTCGACCTTTCTCATAAGGTTTCTCATGATCTCTTTGCATCTTTGATCTCTTGCCATATTGATATTGAACCTTTGCTTTGCTATTTGAATCCTTGACATTGACTTTTGCTATTGAACCCTTGATATTGATCCTTTGCTATTTGAACCTTTGCTATTTGAACCTTTGATAATTGGACCATTGATATTGAACTATTGATTTGAACTGTGAACTGCTAATATTGGACATTGATATTGATTGAACTCTATATTGTACACTTTGACCTGTCAGTTGATACCCGAGCCATTAACTAGGCATGGGGGTTCCATGTCCGTGTCATTGATGCACCAATGGCATGACTTTAGTGTGGTTGAGTGATGTTCCACACCGTCCCCATATTTGTATTGATTATGCGCGCTTCGAATATATTGTATGGCCACTATTTGTTTTGCAGGGGGCGTATGGATGCATCCTAGATTTGTATTTGTATTGTATTGATATATTGTTTTGGTGATGTGGTTGGTGTGTGCAATACACCCTCACATTTTGGGAGTGATCACTCCATTGGCTACTCGAGGACTCCTCATATTGGTTTGGTATTCGAGGTCACCCTCCGAATACAATGGTTACTACAGGATATATGATTTGATTTGGTTTGTTTTGTTGGCTCGTGGTGGAAAACCGACCTTCCTTTCCTTTGTTTCATTTACTACTCTATATCATTCATATCTTATTTAACCTAGCCTTTGGTTCTATTATTGCTTTTGTATTGCTATATCATTCATTGGGGCTTTTTAAGCTCAGCCGCATTTCTTTTCCTGCGGCAGGTTATTAAGCTAGGAGCTGGGGCTTTTCTTGGGGATTGAGAGTAGGATGCTTTTGAGGACTTGCTTTAGTTATCCTAGACTTTGTTTACCATTGTTATTTGATTTGGAGACTTAGACTTTGTATCGTTTCATTTCCTTTGGGACATCTTTTGGAACCTTTGTATTGATCAAGTCGTGTTGACTTGTTACTCTTTTGATTATTATTATAAGACTTCCGCTTGCATGGTTTATGTGTATTGTTCTGATTTGACTCCATAAATGTGATACTTCTACCCTTATCGGGTTGGGGTGTTACACCTCCCCTGAGGCCTATGCCTCCCCTTAAACTTTGCAGTCAAGGGTTTAGCATTCGAATATTGACCACAAGGTGTTGAAACCTTGGTCCATCAAAAGCTTTCGTTAACAAAGTCGCCACATTATCATCGTATGAATTTTAGCCACTTTTATCAAATGTTTTCATATGCATCTCTTATAAAGTGGTGCACGATTTCAATATGTTTTGTTCGATTGTGAAAACCTGGATTTTGACTATGCAGATGGTACTTTGATTATCAATAAAAATTGTTGTGTTCATGAAGTTGTACCCATAGTCCAAAGAATTGGTTTTGAATCCAAAGGACACATCCACGACAATTTGCAAAGAAGAACATACTCGCTTGATGGTTGAGGTAGCCACAATGGTTTGTTTCTTGCATTGCCAAGAAATCAACCTCTTGCCAAGAAATTGGCGACCTCCAGCCATGGATCTTCTATCCGGTTGCACCGGCATAATCACCGTCACTATATGCTTCCTACTTGAAAGGAGACTCTTTGGGTACCAAAGGCCTAAAGAGGTTGGCCTTTGAGGTACTTAAAGATCTTCTTGACAACATTGAGATGGGAAGTAAGTGGAGTGACTTGATGTCGAGAACAAACACTCACAAAGAAAAGTAATATCGTGTCTTGAAGTCGTTAGATACATCAATGAACCAATCATGGACTGCATGGATGAACATTCACGGTAGATCTCGGTTCATTATTTGCTTTTGTCTTTGGAGCTTCATAAGGTGTTGTGGCGATCCTAACACCTTCCATACCAAATTTCTTCAAAATGTCCTCACATATTTATCTTGACAGATAAAGATGCCATCTTGTTTCACGAACTTGGAGACCCAAAAGAAAGTAAGCTCTCCCATAGCACTCATCCGAAACTCTCCTTCATTAGTTCCTCAAATTCCTCGCACCAAGCTTCGTTTGTGGAGCCAAAATAATGTCATCCACATAAACTTGCACAAGAATGATGTCCGAGTAATTCTTCTTTAGGAGCGAGTTTTATCAATAGCACCTCTCCTATAGCCATGCTTCATGAGAAAGGATGAAAGCCTAGCATACCAAGCTCTAGGTGCACGATGTAAGCCATGAGAGCTTTGACAACCTTGTAAACATGATTTGGGTGATCGGGTCTTCAAATCCCTTAGGTTGAGTGACATAAACCTCCTCTTCAATCTCACCATACGAAAAGCACCTTTAACATCCATCGATACACCATGAAACCCATGTAAGAAGCATAAGCCAAGAAAATTCAATGGCTTCAACTCGAAGCAGTGCAAACACTTCATCATAATCAATCCCTCCTCTTGTCTCAAGCCTTGTGCCACTAATCTTGCTTTGTTTTTGATCACAACACCCCGAGCATCTCTTATTCTTCAAAATCCACTTTGTCCCAATGGCATATTTGCCATCGTGGAATGGAACCAAGATCCAAACCTGCGATTGTGAAATTGTTGCATCTCTTCTTGCATTGCTTCTAGCCGGCTTGAATCGTTAAGAGCTTGAGAAACACTTGTTGGTTCCACTTGAGAAAGAAAACAAGCAAGCAGACAATGCTTGAAGTACGTGTGATTGTCTCTTCTTTGGTTGGAGACATAAGAGAGAAAAGCAATCTGTCCAAATTGAGGACTTGTTATAGCCCTTCGAGTTCTAACAGTGCCGAAGATCACCGATAATATTGGATTGAGGATGAGCAATATTGATCCTCCGAGTAGCGCAATGACTTCAATGGATGAATCAAGATTAGTGATAGTTGGTTCAAACTCGGCATCATAAGAGGGTGAGGTGAAGATGCCGACTTTGGGTTGATGATTTCCAAGATCCGAGGGTCTTGGAAAGCGTGTATAAGGTTCTCCAAAGTCTCAAGACACTTGAGAAGGAACATGAGAAGAAACAACATAGTCTTCAATGGATTTGTGGATGGTAGGTGTGTGAATCAACTTCGCAGAAACATGGTTTCTACTCGACTCCTTCATTAGCAACCTCTCCATTCATTTTCTCTCTTCAAGCTTAGCCGCAAATTCTTGAGTCTGAAGCCTAGCAAGGTCCTCAACATAATGTGATTCATCTTCATCACTCTTATCGCAATATCCTTGGAGGTGGTACCGCAATATTGTTAGGGAGAAAGAAGGCACAAGTATAGGTTGTTCATCATCTTCAAACTCATTTTCGAGTCATCATCCAAGGTACCTGCATGGTTAGTGGGAGACTCTTGAGGACCCTGCATTTTGGTTAGCCAAATGTCTAGTGTAACCCAAATAATCGCTATAGTCAAGGTCAAAAGACCACGTATGACCACAATCCTTGAACATTAGGCTTATCTTCCAAAAATCTCGTGTTCAAAGTCTCTCTATCTTCTTGGCTTGCAAATTGTACACCTGTATGCCTTACTATGAGATGAATAACCCACAATATAACCATCATCGCCTTCTCATCAAACTTTCCCAACGGATCACCGGTGTTTAGAATGGTTGTGTTACGCCCAAAACGGAAATTTTAAAACTTTTATTAATGACAAAGAAAGAAAGAAAACCGAAAGTTTTATTTTTAACACGTGACGGCATCGGAAATGTTTATGACGGCGCCGATATTAATCGTGACTACTCGTAAAATTTTTTGCGACGCGCCGATATTAATCGTGATGACCGTAAAGATTTTGGTAAAAATGCGACGGCGTCAGGTTCTATGTGCGACGCCGTCCGGAACTCAGACCCTGCACATTTTGTGCAGATTTTCTGCACTTTAACTTAATAAAACTACATATCATTTAACCATTTTCACAAAACTTGTAGACAACTTGTAACTCATACAAGAACAACTATTACCAACAATTCCAAGACTTTTAACCTTCAAAATGAGAAATCGGCTTATTGCCAAACATCATTTTAGCTCCATGACCCATATTTACAATAACGTGACACATTGATTTGATAATTTAGGGAACTTAAACATAAAAACAATTACTAACGGAGAGGGGACCAAGACACTTGAAAATATACCAAAACAACTTGACTCTTTGGGGCTTCCAACTTTAACGCCTTGGTTCCAAAAGACAAGCTCAACTAGAGCTCAAGCAAAATCCATCCTATACTTGAGTCTTACCTTTATCCTCCTTGCTAGGACCTACAAAAGTATCATCAACTATAACATAAGCAATTGCTTAGTAAGTAAATGGGTCAAATGCAAATTAAAACTATAACAATACATAAGAATATCATGGAGCATCTATAACATAAGTACATACCTTAAAATTGGTATTTACACTACTTGACATATAAAGCTATGGATCCAAGCTAACTATAACAAGCTCCAACAACTATAACATAATCAAACAATCATATTTATTATGATAATACATTAACCCACTATACTTACCTCAAATTGTTCAATAGGTTTTAACCAAGTAGAATCACCACTTCCTTAAGTTTCCTAAACAACAATTATGTTAAATTAGAGATTATAACTAACAATTTCAAGAAATTGAACATCTCCTATTACTACTTTTAACTTCTCATTTCAAAACCCTAATTATAAGAATTGGGGAAAATACTTACTTAATTAGAGATATGAAATTAAGATTCTCCCTATCTTGATAATCACCACAATAGGTCCGAATTTGGATTCAATTAATGTGTTCTTGATGTCTTCTTCTTCTCTTCTTCTAAACCCTTTCTTCACCTTGAAGTTCCTTCACAATTTCTGGATATCTCATCTAATTACTAACTTATTCTTTTTAATTAAATTACTTAGCCTTAATGGCAACATTAGTCCCTCTATTCTAGGATTCTTTTATATGGATCACAAAAGTTCTTATTCTTTCTTACTAGCCACAAAATTTAAGAAACATTCATATATAATCTAACAAAAGTTTAATACTTCTATATAACAATACCTTGACGGGATACGGGTGTAACAATTCACCCCTCCTAATAATTGATTTCGTCCCCGAAATCATGTTTGGAAAAGTTGAGGATACTTGCTCTTCATTCTTTCTTCCGGTTCCCATCTAATGGTTGTACCCTTTCGATTTTTCCATTGCACTTTCACTAAAGGAATCTCTTTATTTCTTAGTTGCCTTGTTTTTCTCCCAAGTATTGCCTCCGGTTCTTCTTGAAATGTTAACTTCGGATCGACCTCAACATCATCTAATGTAATTACACTAGCTTCATCTGCTAAACATTTTCTTAGATATGATACATGGAATGTATTGTGAATTCCTTTCATCTCATCGGGGAGATCCAATACATAAGCTACTTCACCAACACGTTCTATAATCTTGAAGGGTCCAATGAATCTTGGCCCTAACTTTCCTTTATGTTTGAACCTAAGAACACCCTTCCAAGGGGAAACCTTAAGCATAACATAGTCTCCAACTTCGAATTCAATTGGCCTCCTTCGGTTATCGGCATAACTCTTCCATCTATCTTGGGCCGCCTTAAGTCTTTCCCTAATCGTTTCGATTTTCTCGGTTGTTGCTATTATTATATCCGTACTAGCTAATTCTCTTTTTCCCACTTCATCCCAACACACCGGAGTTCTACATTTCCTACCATAAAGCATCTCATAAGGTGGCATTTCAATGCTAGCATGATAACTATTATTATAGGCAAATTCGACTAAAGGTAAATGATCGTCCCAATTTCCCCCAAAGTCAATTACACAAGCTCTTAACATGTCTTCTAGTGTTTGAATAGTCCTCTCACTTTGTCCATCCGCTTATGGGTGGAAAGCCGTACTCATGTGTAATTTTGTACCTAATTCTTCTTGGAAACTTCGCCAAAATGTGAAGTGAACCTTCCATCTCTATCGGAGATTATTGAAATGGGTACCCCATGGCGTGCAATTATTTCTTTCACATATATCTTAGCTAACTTGTGAACGGGCATATCTTCCTAATGGGAATGAAATGTGCACTTTTGTTAGACGATCTACTATTACCCAAATCGCGCCATGCTTTTTGGTTGTTCTTGGCAACTTTGTAATGAAGTCCATTGTAATCTTTTCCCATTTCCAAATCGGTACTTTAACGGTTGTACTTTACCATATGGTTTTTGGTGCTCGGCTTTAACCTTCAAACAAGTTAGGCATTTTTCAACATATTTCACACAATCTCTTTTATACCCGCCACCAATAATCTCTTCTCAAATCATGATACATCTTGTTAGCCCCGGATGAATAGAATACTTTGACTTATGGGCTTCATCTAAAAGTAACGACTTAACATCACTACGGAAAGGTATATAAATTCTCCCATACCGTGTCTTAAGTCCACGACTATCTTCTTCAAAATGAGGGACATGGGAAAAGATTCGCTCTCCTTTCCAATTTTCTTCCTTCAAAGCTTCCTTTGAGCTAACTTAACCTTGTCGAAAAATCAGTAGTAATGATCATCCGCAAGGAATGGATTCTAGTAACTTCATCTTGACCTTTCCGACTTAATGCATCGGCCACCACATTCGCCTTTCCCGGTGATACCGGATTTCACAATTGTAGTCTTTTAGTAAATCTAGCCATCTTCGTTGCCTCATGTTCGGATCCTTTTATCGAGGAAGCATCAAGACTTTGATGATCGGTGTAAATCACAAATTTCACACCGTAGAGATAATGCCTCCATAATTTAAGTGCAAGAACCATCGCCGCAAATTCTAAATCATGTGTCGGGTAATCTTTCTCATGCTTCTTTAACTCGTCTTGAGGCATAGGCAATTACTTTGCCTCTTTGCATAAGGACACAACCAAGGCCGAAATATGATGCATCGCAATACACAACCATGTCTTCTGCTCCTTCCGGTAATACTAAAATCGGAGCTTCACATAACCTCTTTCGTAAGGTAGCAAAAGCATCATCTTGTTCTTTTTCCCACTTGAAAGGGACATTCTTCTTGGTAAGCCTAGTTAACGAGGATGCAATCTTAGAAAAATCTTGTATAAATCTCCGATAATACCCTGCCAATCCTAGAAAGCTTCGTATCTCTCCCACATTCCTCGGAGCTCGCC
This sequence comes from Chrysanthemum lavandulifolium, assembly GCA_022545495.1. Taxonomy (NCBI): domain Eukaryota; kingdom Viridiplantae; phylum Streptophyta; class Magnoliopsida; order Asterales; family Asteraceae; genus Chrysanthemum; species Chrysanthemum lavandulifolium. The sequence continues at coordinate 115,808,060 of CM040246.1, read as the reverse complement.
AATTCATCACCGCTTCTATTTTTGAGGGGTCTACCTTAATACCTTCCGGATTAACCACATGACCGAGGAATTGAACTTCTTGTAACCAAAATTCACATTTCGCAAATTTTGCGTACAACTTTTCTTTCCTTAGAGTTTCAAGAATCTCTCGTAGATGAACCTTATGCTCTTCCTCAGTCTTTGAGTAAACAAGAATGTCGTCAATAAATACAATTACATACTTATCCAACATTGGCCTACACACCCGATTCATTAGGTCCATAAAAACTGCAGGTGCATTCGTAAGTCCAAAAGGCATAATCAGAATTCATAATGTCCATATCGTGTCCTAAAAGTCGTCTTAGGAATATCTTCTTCTCGAACCTTCAATTGATGATAACCCGAACGTAGATCAATCTTGGAAAACCATTCGGTATACCAAGTTGGTCAAAAGGTCATCGATTCTTGGCAAAGGGTACACATTCTTCATCGTTACCTTATTCAATTCTCGGTAATCAATGCACATACGCATACTACCGTCCTTCTTTTAACAAACAAAATCGGTGCTCCCATGGTGAACTACTTGGACGAATAAAACCATTATCTAACAATTCTTGAAGTTGACTCATCAATTCCTTCATTTCGGATGGGGCTAAACGGTAAGGGGTCTTCGCTATCGGTTTGGCACCCGGAATAAGGTCAATGCGAAATTCTACTTGTCTATCGGGTGGGACACCCGGCAATTCCTCCGGAAAAACATCTCGAAATTCATTAACAACGGAAACATTTTCAACACTTGCCTTCTTGATACTCGTATCCACCACATGGGCCAAAAATGCACAACAACCCCGTGATAAATATCTCCTAGCCTTCATTACGGAGCATAACTTGAATTCTCCTTTTCTTTTATCTCCATATATTACTACCTCCTGGCCATTTGGATTCATAACTCTTACCATCTTTTGATTACATAAAATGGCGACATTGTGATTACTAAGCCAATCCATACCTATGATAACATCAAATTCTCCAAGCACTATAGGGATTAGGTCGATCTTAAATATACTATTATCCAATTTCATCTCTACATTCAAACACATTAATCACAACTACTACCTTACTATCACTATTTCTACTTCAAGGGTTTGGAGAGTTTAGATAATGGGGATGTTAATTGCTTGCTAAATTCTAATGACACGAAGGATACGCTAGCTCCCGAATCATAGAGGACTCGAGCAGGAATGGAATTAACAAAAAGTATACCTGTAATGACATCGGGTCCCGACTTTGCTTCCTCTACTCCCATCTGGTAAACTCGTGCCTTGGGTTTCGGAATTTCAACTTTTTCTTCTTTGACCGTCTTCACAATCTTAGCATCATTTGTCCTTCGACCTGGACACTCATTCAACTTGTGCCCAACTTGATTACACCCATAACAAATAACCATCGGTTTCGGGCATTCTTTACTCATATGACTTAAAGAACCGCACTTGTAACATCCCGGCATATTGAGTCTACACTCACCATAATGAAGCTTGTGACACTTCTTACATTGTGTCTTGCTTTGATTTCCTCCAACCCTTCTACCTGAATCAAACCTTAGCTTTTTACCTTCCCTATCTCCGAACACTGGCTTTCTCTTAATCTCCTTTTCTTCCTTACTCTTCTTTCTCATCAAATCCGCCTCTCTCACACGAGCCCGGCTTAGAAGATCTTCCAAAGTACTACACTTAAATGGCGAGGTTACTTCACGGATTTCATCCTTTAGCATCCTTTGGAACCTATCTACCTTGAGCTTCTCATTATTATGGTACTCGGAGCAATAAGGAACCATATCATTAAATTTCTTCCATAACTCATTCACCGTTTCATTTGTTTGCACTAGAGTCTGAAATTCTTCTCGAATTTTGTCAATCTCCTCCGCCGGTGCATACTCCGAAGTAAATAATTCTTTGAACTCTCTCCATGAACATGAATCCGACCAAGCCTCCCCTTTTTCACACACTTTCCCTTCCCACCAAGTCCTAGCACTATCACGAAGGAAGTTGATGGCATATACAACCTTCTTTGCCTCTTCACACCCACTTGTGCGAAAGGCACCTTCAACAGCGATAAGCCATCTATTACAAGCTATAGGATCAAGGGTTCCCGTAAATTTTGGCACGTCACATGCCGTAAAATCGCGGTAAGATGATTTATCATTCCTTGTAACCCTACCATGACCTTCTCCTCTTCTTAGTTCCGCAAACTCTCTTTGCATTACTTCTTGTATATTTAAAGTGGTCTCTTTGACAACATACGGCACGGATTTTTCTAGCGCCTTTCCTATCCTTCTCCTCATTAACACATCTAAAGCTTTTACTTGTTCATTAGTAAACCCTTCTAAAGTAGGACCCTCCGAACTAGAAGAAGAGGAATTTTCCGAGATCATATCATTTTTGGATGGGTCACTTGCCGAAGACCCTACATGTTTAGAGGTAGTAGCCTTTATGGCTTCCTTTTGATGGGGAGTATTCATTTCTTCTTTACTGCAACATATGACAACATTCGATTAAGCAAAATCACCTATAACCTATAAAATAATATAACTCTTTCATAACTCACCCTAAACACCACCCGCACAAAACCTTAACGATCTTAGGTAATACATATATGCCATCTTCTTATAACCACGGTGGCCAAGCGTAGTTATAAAAACATGTAATATATGTACTCCTTAAAATCATCAAGGAAGTGTACAAGTAGTATAACTATTACTAATACAATTTACGCGCCTAAGTCTAGGAAATTCTAAGATAAGATCCTAAATCTCTTAGACCAAGGCTCGATACCAAGTTGTTACGCCCCAAACGGAAATTTTAAAACTTTTATTAATGACAAAGAAAGAAAGAAAAGCGAAAGTTTTATTTTAAAACGTGACGGCGTCGGAAATGTTTATGACGGCCGACAATATTGTGACGGCTCGAGAAGATTTTATGACGGCGTCCGATATTAATCGTGACTACCGTAAAGATTTTGGTAAAAATGCGACGGCCAGTTCTATGCGACGCCGTCCGAACTCGAGACTGCACATTTTGTGCGATTTTCAGACTTTAACTAAATAAAACTACATATCATTTAACCATTTTCACAAAACTTGTAGACAACTTGTGACTCATACAAGAACAACTATTACCAACAATTCCAAGACTTTTAACCTTCAAATGAGAAATCGCTTTATGCCAAACATCATTTTAGCTCCATGACCCATATTTACAATAACGTGACACATTGATTTGATAATTTAGGGAACTTAAACATAAAAACAATTACTAACGGAGAGGGGACCAAGACACTTGAAAATATACCAAAACAACTTGACTCTTTGGGGCTTCCAACTTTAACGCCTTGGTTCCAAAAGACAAGCTCAACTAGAGCTCAAGCAAAATCCATCCTATACTTGAGTCTTACCTTTATCCTCCTTGCTAGGACCTACAAAAGTATCATCAACTATAACATAAGCAATTGCTTAGTAAGTAAATGGGTCAAATGCAAATTAAAACTATAACAATACATAAGAATATCATGGAGCATCTATAACATAAGTACATACCTTAAAATTGGTATTTACACTACTTGACATATAAAGCTATGGATCCAAGCTAACTATAACAAGCTCCAACAACTATAACATAATCAAACAATCATATTTATTATGATAATACATTAACCCACTATACTTACCTCAAATTGTTCAATAGGTTTTAACCAAGTAGAATCACCACTTCCTTAAGTTTCCTAAACAACAATTATGTTAAATTAGAGATTATAACTAACAATTTCAAGAAATTGAACATCTCCTATTACTACTTTTAACTTCTCATTTCAAAACCCTAATTATAAGAATTGGGAAAATACTTACTTAATTAGAGATATGAAATTAAGATTCTCCTATCTTGATAATCACCACAATAGGTCCGAATTTGGATTCAATTAATGTGTTCTTGATGTCTTCTTCTTTCTTCTTCTAAACCCTTTCTTCACCTTGAAGTTCCTTCACAATTTCGGATATCTCATCTAATTACTAACTTATTCTTTTTAATTAAATTACTTAGCCTTAATGGCAACATTAGTCCCTCTATTCTAGGATTCTTTTATATGGATCACAAAAGTTCTTATTCTTTCTTACTAGCCACAAAATTTAAGAAACATTCATATATAATCTAACAAAAGTTTAATACTTCTATATAACAATACCTTGACTTTTGGGATACAAGGGTGTAACAACAAGATTCAACAAGACCCATTTTAGAGAGTTTATTTATGGTCTTGAAATTCACATGAGCCATCCTCCCATGCCATTTAGTAGACTCATCAAGGGATGCTTTAGCCACCAAACAAGTGAGGTCACCCGCAGTTGAACTTCATTAAGATTGAATGTGTACAAATTATGAGTTCGAGGACTTTCAACAGAATTGAAGTATCTTACGGGAGTTTGAAGTCTTTAGACAAAGACAAGACATTCATTCTCGAGAGAAGAGTACTTTGTTCTTGGTGTCACAGATTTGTGAAACGGAGAACAAGTTGAAATGTTGAAGTTCCTTAACATAATACACATTTTCAAAATCCGGATGAGGTGTCTTTATGGTGCCTTTCCCCGTGATACTTCCATCACTTCCTCCAAAAGTCACATTGCCTCCTCCTTCTATGGGAACAAAATTGTGCATCATATCTCTGTTCCCGGACATGCTTCCGGACAACCCACTATCAACAATACCAATATCTTTATGCTTAAGGGATGATCCTACAAACAACAACAAAATATATACATACGAGCTAGCAACAAAGAAGGTTCAAGTCATTACCGACTTGAACTCGCCATGGATCATGTGTTTAGGCCATGAAGATCTAGAGGATCCACCATTGTTCTTGGTCCTCCATTGATGATTGGGTCCTTGATAGTCCAAGAACAACTGCCGAGGGCTTCACAAGAAGATTCTCCATATCCCATCCCAAAGATACATAGAGTCAACATATGTAGGCCAATAACCATGATTAAAGTATGGGCTAGTTGGTTGCACATAAGGTCCGCAACCGAACCTCTCCAATGAGAGTCGATAGATAGTCGCTTGTGGGACATAAGGTGGAATATTATTAACATTGGTCCACTTTGATTTATGTTTCACGAGTAGCACATGCACCCAATCTTTGCTCATAAAAATCACAATCCTTAATTAAATGAAATTTACTTCCACATACAAAACATGTCTTCTTCTTGGAAGATTTATTCAAATAGGAGATGTTTGATTACATGCGTATACTTAAATCGTAAACATTCAAGGAATTGTTTTAACAGATCGATTATGCAAAGCTTTAAAGATAAATCTTGTAAGAAACTGCCTTAGAAGTTGATTCCTCGCAGACTTCCTAGAAGGCTTGTAAGTAGACTGGGGTGCAGGCTTGGGTGTAGGCTCAAAGTGAGGGCTTGGGAAGGTCGACTTTCATTTGAATCACACTTTCATAAGAAGTAGACCCTTGATCCGATGAATTGTCACCGTCGAGCAAGAGACAAAGTCATTAGATGAGGTATCGTGGTCCGCAAGTCTTTGACTTTTGCCATATAGATGATGTGATCCATCAAAGTCAACGATGATGGATAGGTCAATGGGCATAAATTCACCTCTAATAGGTCCAGGGACATTTCACCTTCTCTTTACAAAGTTAGCTAACTTTCTTTGGTGTGGATTTACGACTATCATTCCTAGCTTCCAATCCTACATACTTTTGAAAGCCTAATCCTAAGCCGAGGTTACCGATTGATCGTTATAGATTTCTAGCCGATTATCACCCAAATTAACCATTCCTTATGCCTAGTTATTTCCTCACTAGTTTTCTTTGAGCTCTAGGTTTTCGCATACGACCACCTTTGCTTTCTCGCACAGCTTTTAAGTAATTATTTGCAACTTCTAGATCAAACGTAACACCTTTATCTTTTCTTCATAAGCTATTTGATTCTTTTGAAACCATACCTTTTGTCTTTCTCATGCTTTTAATGCTAGTTTATGAGCTTCATTTTCAACATAGCATTCATCGAATTTAGGTTTCATAGCATCATACTCTTCTTTAAGTTCGTTGTATCTTAGACTACAACCAAATATACAGATTGTGTACCGAGATAGTCCCATCAAGGCAAACCGATCATGCCTTTCATCCGAAGTGCACCTTGCCAAGAATCCAAGCTTATCAAGATCATGAGCTTCCTCATTCACGTGTTCATATGCGGTCCAGTTGACCTGTTCATCCATGGTGAGAAGAGCTCAAGCTCCGACTTCCTCATTGCTTTCTGCGATAGGAAATGTAGTTAGCTCCATCTCCACTCTTCCCTGTCTTTGCATTCCTCGAGAAATGCCCCATCGGTGGCAAGTGAAACACTTGACTTTTCTCCTGTCAAAGCGGTGGTTCCTTTCCTTGAAAGCAAACTTCCTTCCGCACTTTCTTCAAACCTTTGATATCCATCGACAAAGAATGCCACCCATTTTCGGTTTCATCTCCTCCATTGCAAGTGGGTCCAATCGATTAAAGTCTTCATATGCAAGATCTCGCTGAGTATCATAATCAAGAACAAATGAATGAAGAACATCCTCCATCACACTACTAGTCTTAGTTTGAGAACATGGTGGAGTGGGACGAGTGTTATGTGGTGGAGTGGGAGTGCAAGATGATGATGGAAAGTAGTTCGAACTAGGAGCATGTACCATCATGTTGGAGTGAGATGTCCCAACAAAAGTCGCATGGCGAGAAGAAGATGTACGGTAGGAGTTCGACATCGAGGTTCAAGAGTTCGAGTCATTATACATTTCATCAAAGGTGAGAATGTCCAACCCACCTTTAGCCTTGAGGGCTATACTTACATGTAACCATGATGGAGGCAAGGATCGTAGGAACTTTGAATTGCAATCATCATTATCGTGTTTGCATTCAATTGGTTTAGTGACTCGTAATCCTATGGAACCCGTCGTATCCCTTGTGGATACCTTCTTCTTCGGAGATATTAAAGTCTTGAAATTGTTGTCTCAAAGATGGACTTCCTCATTCTCTTCGATTCTTCATTTCCACCGAACCTTGCTTTGAGAGCCATCCATATGTCCTTTGCATCATCCATATGGTGAAAATCACAAAGGTGATCTTCGTGAATGGCTTGAAGCGAGAATAGTTTTACTTTGTGCTCTCTCGCATAGCAAAGACCTCTTCAGCATTTTGGGAGGAGCCATGATAAACTTCCCATCCCTGTCGGTATCATTTTCTTTAGATTGTTTCCTTTCTTCACTACCTCCCCTGATTCCAATCAATATTGAAATCCACTTTTCCATCTTCATAGTCCAAAGATCATACTCTTCCCTTTTAAATAAGGAAATTTACCATTCTTGCTTGAAAGACTAAGTCGTTGCATGGAAGTGGTGTTGGTGTTGTTTGTGTTGGTGACTTCCGTTTCATTATCAGATCCAGGCATGGTGAGGGTATGTTTGGTTGTATGGGAGTGAGAATGGTTCTTAGTATCGTAGAGACTTTCCCGAGGCTCTGATACCACTTGTTAAACACACAAAGACCTTGATAGATCTTAAGCACTCGGAGATCGTTAGTGTTGCCTATGTAATCACAAGCAAACTAATAGAAGATCTCTACAACTCGTATTCTTTAGCGGAATGTAAATACAAGTTATAATAACTAAGAACTCTTAGATCCTCTATGGATCTTTTGATTATAGAAACTCTATGTTTCGGATATTTTACAAGACTTGAAAGACTTAGAAAAACTTATCTAATCCAAACTATTATGGTTTCTTTTATAGACAAGAAACCCTAATGACTCACGAGCACTTACAACATATGCTCCTAATACAAACATAGATAATGCATGCATCTAGACAAGCATGCAACTAATCATATTGTTTTGCTAATCATATTGTTTATTCTGAGTAAGCTCTATACAATACAGGCCAACCTATTCTTCATACGCACAATGACTTTTCCGTGACACTGGCGCTTATCTCTCCCACGTGGATTCGCACTATCGGTAATCACGATTTATCATTATCACTTGGTGAAGTATAACTTCGTGCAGAATCCATTCTTCTGGCGAAACTCTTGGCAGATACTTCAACAGATCCAGAAGTTTACCGTAATTCCCAACACGTTTGTTGAGTTCATGGTGCAAAGTACATCTCAACAAGAAATGCATTGGGTTTGAACATTAAGCTGGACACAGTCGTGACCCGGATCATCCCTTGCCACATCAGCTTTCTCTCTCCAATGACCAGACACGACCAAGTTGTCACAGTTGGTGACCAAGTTAAAGAAACAAAACAAAAGAATGTGTGTGTAAAGTCGGTTGAAAATTAGACCGATAGTTTGTTTTTTTGTTTCTCGACCGATATATGATCTCATGACCACACTCGACTTGACCGACTATAATATCGGTCGTCATATTGTTTTTTCTTGACCAACCGATTTATTTACTCCCACTGCGTCTAGCCTTATGTTGGTACATTTGCAAATGGATTTTTGCATTGGGTTGCGTATAATAATATTCAATTGTTGATCGTCCTAAATGTTAAAGATATGGTACTTTCAGAGATGCATCTACCATTTGTTGAAGATTCCATTGGGGCTCATTTGGGTACAATAGATGGACGCCTTTGTTCACTTAACAAGGACAATGCTTACAAATTTGAATTGTCGGTGTTGAAGGAGCATGGCGGTGAGAAATCATGGTTGCCAAAATATTCATTCACTTGCAAACCATATCATATATCGGTTTGTATTTTGGCTAGCGGAAGAATTCTGATGAAGAGTCCCTCAGAACTTATTATCTACGACTATTTGGAAAAACCGTATGAAAAGCTGAACATTTCGCCCAATTATAAGTATCAGAGCAAAATGTATGCCATGGAATACGTTGAGAGTCTTGTTTCGCCTTCAGATATATGTTTTTTAGAGAACGGAGAGAGAAGTAAAAAAAATGAGAGCAGATAAAATAGAATAAAACTAGGAAAAAAATGTGATGTCTCTAGAAAATAATTATCTTTTTATGTTCTTGAATTAGTTTGCACCTATATCTATTTGATTATTTGTTCTTGATTAATTGCTTTCATTGAAGTGGCTAATGCTTGTTTAGCATCATGTTTACATATACATGTTTAAAGCTAGCTAATGTCGACGCTTGCTGATATGGCGGTTGCTTGGAAGGCAGCTAATAGTGCTGCTAAACGGATTTCTGGGGAGTTGGTGGGTGGGAAGTGATCATGCAAAGTTGATGGTGGGGGACGAGGCTGAGCAGTTTTCGGAGTTTAGTCATAGGTTGATTGCTTGTAGGTCAAGGAAGCCATTACCAGCCACAATTGTATAGGAGTACACCCAACTTCTTTGTCCTAGACGAGGATTTAACCCTCAGTCTTTTTAGTTGAGCAACTAAATCAAGTAATAATCCAAGCAGAAAATCGAGCACATTGCAGCTTGGCTGCGGACGGTGAGTTAGTGAAGTTTGATGATTTAAAATTTTAAATGAATGACTTGTTATGCTAAACGAATAAGTCCACGCATATTATTGGATGTCAATTTTCTAACATGCCACAAAAACTAATTGTGACTTTGGGCTATTTAGGAGCATCAACTATAGTTTTGCAATTTTTTCTTAACTGTTTTTACAATATTTTTTCTTGACTGTTTCTACTTTCCGTCGTACTTGTGTTACAACGAGTTTGTTTCCTCTCGCGTCATGTTTTTGTTTTGTATAATCCACCTAAAGCAGTTCAATACTCGTCTTAGGGTTAATACAATTTAGGTCCAAAACCATACCATGAACCAAATACTAACTTAGTACCAAAACTTATAAACGAACAACAAAACAACATTATTTGTTATTAGAATATAGTCAGATGAATGTGCTCACACGCCAAGTAATCAGAATGCTTGTAATGACTGTTTGTTTCTATTTAAGCGCTCGTCTATTCTTTTTTCAGGAAAGTCATCCATTGTTTTATGACGGTCGCGACGCACGCACATATGCATACATGTCATTTGGAAATTCTTCTTTTGTTAACTGTCCAGGTTTTACTAATGTAATTGATGCATTCCAAATTTAGAAGCCTTTGTTGGTACGTCCATACATTTTCCACCGTAAGTCGTCTAATTGTAGTAACTATTAAAGAAATGTCCCTAACATGATCACCTTATTTATACATAAGGGTGAGCAAGGTGGTTTGGGGCGGTTTTTTGCTAAAACCAAACTCAGAACAAAAAGTTAGGTTTTAAGTTTTTAAGCCAAACCCCACACTAAAGGTTCGGTTTTGTATCTTTGATTTTCGGTTTTTGCGGTTCGGTTTTTGGTTTTTCATTATAAGGTCGTATTTTCTACAAGTTTGAAATCATTTTCGCAAACATTTATCGCATGAATTTACACAAAGTTATATAAAAGATAAAGATTTATCAAAGAGGTAAATATGATAATGATGGTATCAGAGTCGTGGTCTTCTGAAGCCTAACGGGAAAATATGAAATGAAACATTTTCGACAATATTTTTTTGTTGTTAATTTAAATAAATAAGGGACTTGTCAATAACTAGTTATATCACAAATTTGGATATCCGAAATTTGCTATGATGCTTTTATGTTACCCATTATTTAAGGTAAGTTTTTTCAATTCGGATATCCGAAATTTCGGATAACAGTTTTATATATCCGAATTTCCAAGTATTTATAATTTTTTGGAAAACTTTAATATGAGTTCCAAAACTGACATTTCATCAAACCCAACTTTTTTATAATTCTGGTCAAATTTTAAGATATCCGAATACGGAATTTTTGAACACCCACAATCTAAATCAAGAATCCTAGGGTAAGAGCATCGTTAAGATATCCGAATACGGAATTTTAATAATTCTTGATTTAGATTGTGGGTGTTCAACTTACGGTTAATAGGGTAAGAGCATTCTTGATTGCTGCGAAAGACCTTGGCACACACACTTTATTAGGGGATATCTATGGTTCAACCGTAAGTTTATCTTCGATAGGTAATCTTCGTTCCAAGTTGTCAAGTAGTAACAAAATAACTTCACCTTGTAACAGGTAGCTTCATTTACAAAGGTACTGAAGACTTTCTTAAAAAAGACTACATGAAAGCATTTCACCATTGGGACACACAAGTAATATTTTCATCCATGTTTATATCATATTGAATTATGGATTAATAGCATTATTGATGTACTCAATATTTAGATATAGATGAGTCGCTATCTTAAAACCCCACCGGAAAACAACTCTCCTGCATTGCTTGAATTCATAAATGAGAGGTGTGGTTAAATGCCTCTTAAATTAGGTTTAAATGGACAAGGCATGACAATATATAATTTCTTACATATTTTTCCTTCGTGTTAATTATATTCCAGAGGATTCGACATATCTATAATGCTGATTGCATTTGAGAATAAGCATTCAAACTCTACTATCAAGTACGTTATCCCACATAACTATAAATGACCATTTAAAATACTTCTCATATATATACTAAGATCACCATGGCACTACAAGAATTATGGGTTATAGCCACGACAAAAGTGGTAGCTCCAAGCCAGTTTGTGGTCGCTCAAAGCCGGTTTGTCGTATCCAAAAATATCGTTTCTCAATTCATATTTGTATTTATTTGATTCACGGATTATATATATTGCCAAGGTAACACGTCTCCTTTTTTATTAGATTTCCTATTTTGGTTTGCTCAATATACCCAACCTACTTATTTGTACTTCTTTTGGTCTTTGGTCCATTTGTTCTTCTAACCTACATAACTATAAATGTATTTTTTTCCCTTAACACTTGATTACAAGGATAAATGGACACAATCGCCAACCCCCACCCACCCAATCTTTTTTTTTTAATTGTTATAGTTTTGTTTATATAAAATATCAGAATCAAATTACGGAACATAAAATATCTGTTTAATAAGTTAAAAGCTTAAACCGATGTAAAACACGGCATAAACCGATAAATTTTTGTTGTACTATAAACAAACGGGAAAGAGGGGTTGGAAGGTACAACATGTAGACCGGGGGGGGGGGTATAGTAGATCACGTGTTATGTATTGAAGATTTAACGCCCAGTCTAGTATCTTTTGTCAAAAACACATGAAACCTATGGTTCAACCAAAAATTATTGTTTTGAATCTCCAAGTCTAATAGCATGTTTTGGCTGATTTCTTATATTCGATTGTTTATATTGTCAACATCTTTATGGTTTATCAGGGACACGGAGCCTTTTGTGTCTTTTGAGGAGAAAACCTTGCGCGACGTTGAGGATTTCTTCAACGAGCACATGGATGAGGCATCAAAGGTATAAGGATGATCGTTAGTGACATGTATTATTGTGTTCTTGATGTAACCAAAGTAGAATGATTTCATGGCTTCACGTTTCTTTGCTTTTACAGAAGTGGCGAGATGAAGAGAACGAGAGATATGGCCTATGGGAAACAATTCGCAGGACTCTAAATGAGGTCAATATTGCATTTCGGCTTATTTCAACTTTGTGGTCTAAATATCTTACACCCGAAATCCTGGAAGTACACGTTTTTTTTTTTCTTTTTTTTTCGTCATTTTTAACCCCATAGTTCATTTAGAAAAATAAAATAAAAATTCCTATGCTTAAGTATAATTCCATATTAACTGTGGTAAAATATTGTATTTCAGGTTGTCGACCTAAGTCGTTGTACGATTTATTTCTATGTCCCGAATAGTGATGCTGGCGACCCATACATGATTGAAGAAGACGGAGAAGTTTTGTAAGAAGTCTTTATATTTAATTATGCTTAGTTTGTATCCCATTGGTCATTAACCAGGCATAATTTATGTATTGTTTCAGGCTTACGTGGTACTGCTTTTTCCTTAACTTAGGTGAAAATACCAATCGTCGTGTCATACTCGATATTGCATTTCTCAGGTCATTTTCAAAATTCATTTGTGTGAAATACAGTATGCTTTAGTCAATTTAGTTGTGTCTTAATTAGAACTCTTACTCCATAAATGAACTTTTGTTGCGTAGATATTAATAGACGATTTACAAGATTGAAATAAAATATCACTATGGGGGTTCTAAGCGGAAGGTGTGGTGACAAGATCATACATCTTCATCACCGCCACGCCAACGCCACATCACCATAACAAACCTCCACAACTAACCACAACAAACCCTCCCCCCCACTCACAACAAACCTCAACTTACTCATTTGGGTCCCACATACACATTTTTTCACACACACAAATACTAATTAAAAAAAAATGTCAGACAAGTAACCTCGTCGTGGTGACGAAGAGGTTTGCACGGCGAGCCACGACAAGGGGGGTGTGCAAGAGCCACAAGGTGCCATGTCATCTCCACCTAGGCTCACGACGAGCCACAACATGCCCACACCTTCCGCCTAAGATGACATTACATAGTAGTGATGCAAGTCTGCAACCATTATTTTTATGGAGTTATTGGCTTGATAAAATGATTTATATATTGCAGGAAAGTTCTTACGTTTTCATCCGTTTTTATAAGTTTTCGTCTGTTTTTATACATTTTAGTCTTTTTTTAACATTTTTATCCGTTCTTATACGTTTTCGTCACTTTTTTTTTTATGTTTTCATCCATTTTTTTACGTTTTCATCCGTTTTATACGCTGTTTTTTTATTTTTATCCGTTCTTATACCAAAACGTATAAAAACGGACGAAAATGTATAAAAACGGGCAAAAGTATAAAAACGGACCAAAATGTATAAAACAGAAGAAAACGTATAAAAAAGAATGAAAACTAAAAAACGGACGAAAAATGTATAAAAATGATTTAAAACATAAAAACGGACAAAAACGATAAAAGTGCATAAAAACATATGAAAACGTAAAACGACGAAAACGTATAAAATGAACGAAACGTAAAAAACGGACGAAACGTAAAACGGATGAAAACGTAAAACCGGATTTAAAATGTATAAAACGGACAAAACGATAAAACGAATGAAAACGTAAAAAGGGACAAAATGAAGAAAAAAAGACAAAACGATAAAATCGGACGAAACGGATGAAAACGTAAAAATGTATTTAAAACATATAAAAAGATTTAAACGGAAAAATGGATGAAAACGTAAAACGGACAAACACGTAAAATACTTACGAAAACGTATATAAACAGGTTGAAAACGATAGAAACGGATGAAAACAGAGATAAGAACGAACTAAGACGTATTAAAACGAATAAAACATATGATAACGTAAGAAAACTTATAAAACATAAGAAAACGATAAAATTGATGAAAACGTATATAAATGCGAAAGTGTATAAAAGCGAGATAAAAACGAATGAAAACATATAAAACGGATAAACACGTATGAAAACGTAAGAAAACGTATAAAACGAAGAAAACGATAAAACGTATGTAAATGATAAAACGATAAAACGGATGAAACCGGATAAAACGTATAAAATGGACGAAAACGATAAATACGGATTTAAAACGGACATGTAAGAAAATGGACATATAAAAAGTATTTAAAACTTATAAAAATATAATACTAATATTAATAGTTAAATAAATAATAAAAAAAAATCGACTAAATCAGAAACATGGCAAGACACAAGGACCATTTATGTAAGGAACCGAAAAGATGGATGAAAAGAAAATAGGAAAAGAAGAAGACAAGGGTATTTTAGTCATTTGATGTTGTTCAGGGACTAAACATGCAACGAAAACTTGAAAATGAGGACCTCTGGTGCACTTTTAAAGTTTTAGAGACCAAATATGCAATTTAGCCATACCACAGGGACCAAAAAATGCAATTAACTCTTTAATTTATATAGTGATGCATAAGTGTATACATAGGGAATATGTGGTGGCCCTCCTATAATTTCTTGTAGTACATGTACTCCCCCGTCTCAAAGTTATAGTCCCCTATTGATTTTTTCGGTCTTTCTTTTACAACTTTGACCTTAAATATTTTTGTTTGTGTTATATAATACTTAATGTAAATTATATGAATGAATTGTGTTTTAAATGTATTTTTCATTAGTATATTTTTCATCAACTATTATATAACACAAACAAAAATATTTAAGGTCAAAGTTAAAAAAATACTAAAATAGTCAATAAGGGACTATAATTTTAGAACGGAGGTAGTACTTTCTATGATTTTCATGTATAAAAAAAAACATAGTTTAGCTTTTGGCCCTCCCATTATACAATGATTGCATCGATGACCCTCTCAAATATTTGGTGCAACTCCGTCACCGACTAAGTTGCTTATGAAAAATTGTTTTTCTGATTTTTTTTCAAAAGCAGAAAAGCAAGTACTATTTGGTTGAAAAAAAAAAGTTTTTTTTTCTTTAAAAAGCAAATAAGCAGAAAATCATAAAAAATAAGCGATGCCAAATTCTTTAAGGATCTTAACCCACAATATGTTAAAACTATTGATTAATGATCTTTTTTTCATTCATAATTGCATACGAGATGGGTAAGGATACTTGAGAGAAAATGTTATTTTTTTCTTCCTCTTTATGACAGTAATTTGGTTAGCCATAAATTTACACCTAGTGTAAATTAATTAAGGCATGCTAACGTTTAATGTTGGTGTTGAATTAAACGTGAAGATGTTGATGCAAGTTCATAAGAAAATAATTAGGATTTATTGATACTATCTTTACATATAGATCCATGCGCACTTACCATTTATTTATGGCGTGTCACTTATTTAATTATGTCATTAAATAATATCTTGATGTTTACAAACATCTACACTTTCGATAAAAAGTCGAAAAATAAGTTGGGTTTCACGACCATGGGAGGTGTTGACGATATCACTTAACTTAGTAGGTCCGGATTTATACTGTTATATGGGTGTGTTTATTTTTGGGTTTTGTTTGATCTAATATAAGCTTTTTTTGCCTTAAAAAAGTAAAAAATATCAATAAGTTGAAAAATATTTGGGCCCAGCATGTTATTATCTTATGCTATAAAATTGGGCCACATATCAAAATGGTCAACAGTCAAAGAGGTTTCAAGTTGTTAACTACATGTAAAATTTGTTTCCAACTCCCAAAGTAGGTACATACAATTAGAAAATCTGCAAGACTGCAACTGAATAAGAAATGAGACGAAGTTAGGAACTTAGAACTCATGGATTGCATGAATAATACCGTATGGGAACATGTCAATAAATTTGAAACATTATTATTTTCAGTCTTGTGTATGTAAATTTAATTTAAATAAATTGATGATAATTAGGAGGAGGAGGAGGAAAAAAAAAAACAAAAAAAACTAGCTACTCTTTGTAACACACATCGTTGTTTTATGTACAAAACCTGTGTATTTGCTAAACCAAACAATGTACCAAATCTCATGCCTCATGTTAATGAGCTATTAAATAAGCAATGTCATTAATGGCCTTATGGGCTAATGGCAAATAGCTTTTTATTCAGATTGTTCATTTCAGTTATTTTGTGTTTACAGCATAACAATAATTTGTATGCACAATTAACTTTTGGTTAGTCTAAAAATTCATGCATTATCCACTATGCAATATTCAATTGAAAGAAATACTTCACATAATATTTATTTGTGAGAAAAACTTCTTATGTTTGAGCTCCCACACATTTGACTGTTAAATTTATATATTTTCATAATATGAGTAAATTCCTTACACATGTAGTCAAAGTATTTACATGTCAAATCTTTCATTATTGCTTAAATAAATAAAATGAAACCGACTTATATGATTTGTAAACAATTTATGGCAAGAGAGTATTATATTTAGGTAATTGATTGGCCAACTCCTTGTTTAGAAAATATTGCCTCACTTTTGAGATGTATAAAATTATTGATTTGATGTCAAGTAAACGGAATTATCCTAGAACCAGAAACTAAGTGACCATGAAGTCAATCAGGAGATAATAACTATATCCAAACACTCCTCCAACATGACTTCACCTGAGCCATTGACAACCAGATGAATGGTAAACTAAAAGTAGGCCTTATCAGTTATCACGGTTGCAACTCCATAGTGATTATCCAGAATAGTGATTATCGTAAATCCAGTTTTATAACTAGGCATATAAACAAACATTGATTTTGACAAAATATGATGCCACGGGTTTCCAAATAAAACTTTCAATTGACTCAACAAAACGAGGAGTCTGAAACGATCCAACAAGGTTTGAAAACATAAACAGATAAGTTTGACATGGAAGTATAATAATCATTTGAACCGATAAAACTAAAAGATAGAAGCATGCTCCTGAAACGATCCAACAAAAAATACTTTTACCCAAAGATCGAGAAAGTAAAATATCATCATAATCTTCTTCATATGTCCGCAACCTCTACCTTTACATCCGGTTCTTCCTTTTCTTAAATTGTAGCATATGGCCCGCTTTATCACTTTCTCTCCGAGCGATCAACTCCCACTTCCAGAATATCTTTCAAGACTTCACAAAGATGATCAAGATTGGTTAAACCATAGAAATAATAGCGCAATTTGCAACCAAAACATTTCTTGTAAACATCCTCAAAAGAATCGAACTTGATTTCACCACAATGCCTCAATAATAATTCTTGAACATCAGGCTTCAAACAGTCATTTAGTCTGGTTTCTACCGCACGAGCTGACATCGCCGGCTTTATCACCTTCTCTCCTGAGCGATCTAATTCCACTTCCAGAATATCTTTCAAGACTTCACAAAGATGATCAAGATTGCTCAAACCATAGAAATGATAGCACAATTTGCAATAAAAATATTCCTTGTAAAAATGCTCAAAAGAATCAAACTTGATTTCACCACAATGCCTATTGAATAATTTATGAACATCAAGCTTCAAGACGTTTAGGCCGGCTTCTACCACACGAGCAGACATCACATATTTGTTCTTGTTTTTTTCAAACACCACCACCATGTTGCCCATCTTATCAACGAGCTCCTTAAGATTTTTCACACCTAAGGACCGATAGTGCGGTGATCTTTTAAACTTTATCCAAGAAATGTCTTTAAAATGCAGACAAATTAGTCGACAATGGCATTCCGCAAAAAAGCTTCCAAGTATCTCTTGAGTGCATCAGACAATCGAGGATTCCGTTGACATAGTTGTATTAGTCATGTGTAGATCATAAAAGCTTGAATGTACCTGTTGATTGCCAAAAAATATAATTATCAACCAAAGTTTATTTGCAATAAATTTTGGCTTCACATCCAGATTTGGGAAATCACTTATATTAATCTTCAAGTGCCTAAAGACGTTCTAGAACTTAACAGAGCGAAACACCAAATTACTCATCAGCGAGAATAATCATACATTTTTATTTTTACGTCTGTAAACAAAATAGCTTAAGAAATTGCTTAATGTAGATGATTTTTGTCTATAAAACATAAAGGCCCTGCGTGTGACATCTAAAGTGGGATTTTTAACTTACTAAGCTAACAAGCCAGCTCTATAGATCAAAACTTAATAGAGGCAAACCCAACCGAGAAGCTCTTTTAGAACTAATAAAAAAAGGGCTTTCGCGGTGATTCCAACAGATCTATCGAGCAATCCAATCAATAAAATGATTGCACATGACCCACAAGCTATAACAGATCTCGCTAACTCCATGCACATTTTCATAAGGTCATATAATATATATCTCTTATAGCATGTAGCCAACCCAACTTAGTAGGAAGAAAAACCAACTACACCAGCATCAAACTTCCATTCATCGCGGTTAGCCCATTGAAGGCTTATTACAACTTACAACTTGCAGTAATTTAAGAAGGGAGGGGGGTTGTTAGAGCAAGCAGAGAAACAGTTACACGATGACAAAACCACCTGCAATTGCTAATTCATTACCTCCATATACACTTAATTTCCAAATTATCCAAAGGTTCACCTATATAATGTTTGTTCTAAGCGTACAATGAAACCCACAAATTTAAGAACACAAGTATTACCACGCTTGATGATTTAACTTGCATTTATTTTAACGTTCATTGTACGAAAGTATCAAGAACAATAGATTCACAACAATACTTTATTCAAACCTAAGCCTCAATAGTCGGCTTAGATTAAACCAACAATAATATCCAAAGTGTTACAAGTTTAGATTAATGTCAATGAGACAATAACCGGACAAATACAAAGAAGAAACAAGATCAAGGTAATGATCGAAAGAAGAGAGTGTGAGACAATGATCGCACACAGGTTGTGTCTAACCCTAGATTAGGGGATGGATTAAATAGGAGATTAAGATACAAAGACCCCTCAATGGTTATAATTATTCATCGCCAGAATGAAACAAGCTTCAGCAGGAATGAACTTCTGAACCAATTATACATTGACCATGATTAACCCCTGTAATATATCTGCAATGAACATAACTTGAAAAACCATTAGCAATTGATAGAATGACATGTTTGCCACAGATTATTACCCCAAAATTTAACATTCCCCCTTAATCTGATGAGCAAACATATCAAACAATATCAATTTTTCACACAAGAATTTATGCTGATAAACTGGAAGGTTTTTTTGTAAGAATGTCTGCAGTTTGGTTTGAAGAACCAATCTTCTTGGCACTTATAACACATCTTGCAATTTTTTCCCTGATGAAGTGAACATCAATTTCAAAATGTTTTGATCTTTCATGGAAAACAAGATTGACAGCAAGTTGCAAAGCAGATTTGTTATCACAAAAAAGATTAACAGGGAGATTGATATCAACTTTTAGATCTTTTAAGATTTTTTTAATCCATATAATTTCACAGCAAGCAGAGACATTGATCTATACCGCTTCGTGGAAGATTTTGAAAGAGTGTTTTGTTTTTACTTTTCCATGAGATCAAACAATCATTAAAGAAAACACAATAACTCGTGATGATTTCTGGTTTTCTTGCATTTAGCCCATCGCATCACTATACCCTTCAACATGATTTTCGAATTGAAGTTATACCTTAGACCTTTTCCGGAGCTCCTTTTAGATATCTCGAACATTGAGGCACATTCTAGATGAGATTTCAAGGAGAATGCATATATTGTGCCGCACAATGAACCGAGTATGAGATGTCGGGCCTTGTATAGGTGAGATAAATAAGTTTCCCAAGTAACTCGATATCCAGTGATGTTGACAAGTAAGGGATCATCGCGGTGGGTATGTATGGAAGAACAGAGTTGGGTTCCATAGGAGTGGACACAGTTTGCACCCAAGAAGGCCAAATTCTTTGAGGAGTTCAAGACAATATTTTCTTTGGGTGAGACATATGTCATTCCCGCTTTTAGAACCTCAATGCCAAGAAAATATTTTAAGTTTCCCAAGTCTTTGATATGAAATTTTGATTTTAGAAACTCTTTGAATAGGTTTATCTCATCAATATAATTTCCAAGAAGGACAATGTCATCCACATAAACAAGCGAGCAATAAACTTGTTATTCTCTGCTTTGGTGAACAAAGAATGATCATTGATGATTGAACAAAGTTATTTTCTTTTAAAACACTAACAAGTTTTTCATTCCATTTCCGGGAGCTTGTTTAAGACCATATAGAGACTTGACAAGTTTACGACTTTATTCTTATTGTTCTCATTACAGAACCCTTAGGGATGGTCATATAGACATCCTCATCAAGGTCTCCATACAAAAAGCATTGTTAACATCAAGTTGGAAAAGAGGCCATTTGTTTTTCACATCTAAGGCAATAAGACATCTAACAAGAGACATTTTCACAACAGGGAAAAAGTTTCATCATAGTCTATTCCTTCCCTTTGGTTGTAACCTTTAGCAACTAATCTAGCCTTGTATCTATCAACTTCACCATTGGCTTTATATTTGATTTTAAAGATCCATTTGTAACCAATGGGAGTTCTATTAGGTGGGAGATCGCTTATATCCCAAGCATGATTTTCATTTAAGGCCTCAATTTCGTAGTTCATAGCATCAACCCAATTACTATCAAGGATAGCTTCTTCATAATGTAGGTTCAATACTTTTATTAAGACTAGAAGCAAAGCAAGAATTATCTTTGTTAAGGGTAGAGTAATTAACAACCTTTTCAACACCATATTTAACTTTCCTTCTACAATAAAGTCATTAAGATTATCGGGCAATTTAGAAACTCGATTGACCTTCTAGCGATGGTGGTCGGCAAGCCTTCTTCTTGTTCGCACTCGATTTGAATCGAGAAGATGTATCGCAGTAATCAAGATGCATTAGCGGGATGTGATTCATGTGATAGAGTGCCCTCGTGGTGTGTATTATCATCTATAGAAGTTGCAACATGTTCATCATCCCTAGTAGGATGACCCAACACCGTGCCATCATCATAGGATGTCTCTCTCTTCATCATTGGGACTTATTTGTGAGTCAAAGAAAGTTTTTGTGGTTTAAATCTTTAGGCACATAAGTTTCAAAGAAAAGGTTTTGACAAAGTATTTTTCATTTTGAAGGAAAACAGTTTCATAAAATTTGACATCTCCGAATAAAAGATATTTTTGTTTCTAAGCTTAAAAGTTTATAACTTTTTTCTCATTTGAGTAACCAATAAAGACACTTTTCTCGGACCTACTACCAAATTTATCGAGATGTTGAGAATGGTGGCATAGCATAAGCACCAAAGACTCTAAGGAGAGAGAGTGAATGGTCATGCCCATACACAAGGAGATGGGAGACTTGCTGACAACACCAAGAGGTAACCTGTTTATGACATATGCAAGAATTAGAACACATTCAAAGCCAAAGATATAGAGGTAATTCCCACAAACATAAGGGATCTAGCCACATTAAGGAGATGCCTATGTTTCCTTTCATAATACTATTTGTTGTGGTGTATGAACACAAGAAGTTTGATGTAAAATTCTTTTTCATGAAAGAAGTGTTGAAGTTTTTTATTGACAAATTCTGTCCCATTATCACTTCTGAAAATCTTAACATTGTGTTCAAATTGATTTGATAGCATATGAGTAAAGTTAACAATGGAAACATACCCAGAATGCCCTAGAATAGTCATCAACAATGGTTAAAAAATATTTGTAACCATCTCTGCTAGTGACTTTATATGGTCCCCATACATCTAGATGAACAAGTTGACCAATTTTAGTTGATTTATGTTCACTTAGAGGGAATGGTTCCCTGGTTTGTTTAGCTTTATTGCAAGTATCACAAATATGGTCGATTCGGATATACTATCAAGTTTAAGAGTGGTTTTAAGAATATGTAGGACTTGGTCGAGGATGACCAAGTCTTTGATGCCGAGATTTCTAGAAACATGACAAACAGAGATGCGCTTATTAGAAGTAATCTTACATGTAGAATCAATGTCAAACATATATAACCCATTGCATTGTTTACCAATCCCCACAATCCTTTTTGATGTAAACTCAGATATAGCAATTAGATTCATTAAACCCAACAAACATCTTATTGTCTCTAGCAATCTTATGAATGCACACAGACCGACATTGTACTCGTGAACAACCGTAACATCAAAAGAGTTAGATCATTATTGACCTTTAAATCACCAATGTTAGTAATTAGGGCCCGAGTACCATTGGGATGTCCAATGCTTAGACCAAGATTTGAAATGTCAACAACATTAATTAAAAATTGGCGATATGATCATGTGTTGATTTGCACCGAGTCAACAATCCAACCAAGACCGATGTTTCCAGATAAGGTTTTGTGTTGTTGTTAAAAATTTGTTGAAGTTTATGTTAAACTTGACACCGCCATTAAAGAAAGTTCCGAAATTTTTTACCGCCATGTTAGCATTAGCGAAGACACATTGTTGTCATTAAGAAGACTCATAAGTCCGGAGAGTTGTTCATTAGACAAAGAGACAAGAGAGTTGCTAGCTCTATTATCGGTGATATGATTAGTATCGGTGGAAACATTGTTACTCGCCAAGGGTTTAGCATTAAAGTTCTTTTAACATATCCAGCAGGATAACCAACAAGATCATAACATCTATCAACAATGTGACTGTGTTTTTTGGTTGGTACATTTGAGATTCATGTTTGGTCCTCTGTTATTAGAGTATTACCAAGATTAAAACCAAGACCTTTATTGAAATTGTTGTTGTTTGATCCTTTTTGTTATCAAAAATTTTCCATTATCAAAAGTTTTTGAAGAAAAAAAGTGGCATTGGGTTTAGCGAGCTATTCCCGGATGACACATTTATGTGAGATTCTTCTCCAGACAAAGAGAAAGTGGATTTGACATTAGCCGAGGGTCTCGGTTAGAATATTACTCGATAGGGACATAAGTGTCATCAAGACCCATAAGAAATTGCATTAGTTTGATTAATGATTGTGTTTTTCAAAATGTTTTGCAACCTCACAAGTGTGTGGAGGTAAGCTAATCATACAATCAAATTGTTTCCACAAAGAGTTAAGGTTGTTGTAATAATCGCAAGAGAAGACCCACTTTGACTAAGAGAGTTTATATTTTATGCAAATTAAAAATAATGAACCATCAACTTTATCATAAGTATCTTTAAGATCATTCCACATTTCATAAGCGCTTTAGCATAGATAGCACCAAAGAAATAATTCAGACTAAGAGAGTTAAGAATCCAGTAACCACAACATAGTTACAAGTATCCCATTGATTAGCAAGACTAGGGTTTGAGTCATCTCTTATGCAAGTACCATCAATAAACTCTAACTTTTATGATTCCTTAAGGCAAAGGTCATGGCCATATTCCATATTTTATAATTTTCGGCCCAAATGAGTTTGATAGAGATAATAGAGTACCATTGGTGTTATTAGGGTGTAAATACAAAGCATCACCAAAGGATAAGCTTTTCTCGGTGGAAGAACCACCACCACCACCACCAGTATTATCATCACCAACAGCCATAAAGCAAACAATAAGACAAGCAAATAACACAGACAAAGATAGCAGCTAAACAAATAAAACAAATAAGTAAGACTATGTAATTAAGAAACAACAAGCACCAAGCCTATGGACTGGGGTAAACCATAGCAGGTATTCATACCACTCAGAGGTGGCAGATCAAGATGTTAGTCTACCCGTTTGCACCCACAAAGACTTAAGTACTGTTTGTTTGAAGAAGAGAGTAGACTTAGACTTACAGAGCAATATGCATCGGAAAGAACAAATCACAATTACCCTAGATTCACTTAGTCTAGGGCTAATTGTGAATAGAAAATAACCAGTGATTACGCCAATAGCAATAACCCCAAACCACCAATAGTTGCTGAAGAGATGTCCCCAAGTTTCTACGAAGAAACCCTTGGATGGTGAATCAACAATGATTATGAGCCTGAAGCTCTGATACCATGTACGAAAGTATCAGCAACAATAGATTCACAACAATACTTTATTCAAACCTAAGCCTCAATAGTCGGCTTAGATTAAACCAACAATAGTATCCAAAGTGTTACAAGTTTAGATTAATGTCAATGAGACAATAACCAGACAAATACAAAGAAGAAACAAGATCAGTGCAATGATCAGAAAGAAGAGAGTGTGAGACAATGACTGCACACACAGTTGTGTCTAACCCTAGATTAGGGGATGGATTAAATAGAAGATTAAGATACACAAAGACCCCCTCAACGGTTATAATTATTCATCAGCAGAAATGAAACAAGCTTCAGCAGGAATGAACTTCTGAACCAATTATACATTGACCATGATTAACTCCTGTAATATATCTGCAATGAAGATAACTTGAAAAACCATTAGCAATTGATAGAATGACATGTTTGCCACAGATTATTACCCCAAAATTTAACAGTTACAGGAAACGCCGTAAAACAGGAAAAACAATGTATACCAACACAAAGACTTAGAACTGCAATTTAAAGGAATGATGGTCATATTTGATATTCTTAGATGATCCGCAGTGCACAACAAACTAATTAAGAAAGTAACTCGAAAAACTAATCGTATATTTGGTTATAAATAAACTGATAACCTGTTGTACAGTACATTAAAATAACAAAATAATAAAGGAAAATCATAAACCCTAACACAATCAATCAATATAGTACTAGTGTTGCAAAATAATCGGTTTGGTAAAAAATGGGTCAACAAAATCAGCGAAATCGGGCATAAATATGGCTTATAGTTTCAAAATTTTATATATACAAAATCGAAATAGTAAACCTAAACTAGAGCATGAATAAAGGATAATAATTAGTAATAGATGTTTGATTGTATGATGTATATTTTTGTTTTGGGAAGACAACGGAATGAAATGTTAACCGAATGGAATAAACAATGTAATGTAATGAAGAGTGTAATGTAATGATTTATTGTAGTTATTAATAATGTTTGGTTTGTATGATAAGACGTAATGGAATCGATAATAAAAAGAATTAAATACCTATTAATGGTACAAAGTTTATTTAATGTGGTTAATTAATGGAGGAATTTTCAAATGCTTACTCTTATTTTGATGTTTACTAAGGGACAAATTTCCACCATCTATTTAGTTTGATCTAATGGTGGGGATTAACCTAAGATTTAATATGTCTAAACCTAAGTCCATGTTTTTTCTTGTCTTTTGTTTTTTTTTCTTTCTTTCTTCTTCTTTTTTTTTTTTTCCTTTTTTTGTTTTTTAATTATTCACGCTTTTTTTGTTAAAATCGTTTTTTTTAATAAACGCTTTATGTTAATATTCACGTTTAATTTTTTCAAAATTCGCATTTTTAATATTCACGCTTTTGTTTGTTTGTTTTAATTCACGTTATTTACGCTTTTTAATTCGCGCTTTTTCTTCCCTTCATACGCCGTCGTCCGCTTCAACACGCTTTCATCTATTTTTCGTCCGCTTTCACACGCCGCCCGATTTCATACGCTTTTGTCCGCTTTCATACATTTTTGTCCGCTTTCACACGCTACCGCTTTGTTTTCACGCTTTTCTTCCATTATTCATACATTTTCGTCCGCTTTTCATCGTTTTTACGTTTTCATACATATTCGTCCGTTTTCGTCCGCTTTCATACGCCGTCCGTTATTAAATGTTTTCGCCATTTTAAACGTTTTCACGCTTCGAATATCACAAGTGATATTCGAATAGTACAAGTGATATTCGAATATCACAAATGACATCGTGAATATCGCAAGTGATGTTATGTGATATTCAATATCACAAGTGATATTCGTGATATTGAATATCACCGTGATATTCTCAATACCACAAGTGATTTTGAATATAACAAGTGATTTTCAACTAATGTTTTGTAACATGAAAATCATACGTGATATTCAAAATATCACATAGTGATATCAAGAAAATCACAAGTGATATTGATAATATCACAAAGTGATATTCATACTATCGCAGTGATATTCGTAATATCGCAAACTCATATTCGAATATCACAAAATGATATTCATAATATCACGTAGTGATATTCGAATATCACGTAGTGATATTCGAATATCACATAGTGATATTCACAAAATCACAAGTGATATTCGAATATCACAACGTGATATTCAGAAAATCACAAAGTGATATTAACAAAATATCACTTGTGTTTTCGAATATCACAAAGTGATATTCGAGATAATCACAAGTGATATTTTGAATATCACATAAATCACTGTGATAGTCGAAACGATGAAACGAACAAAACTTAAGAAAATGGACGAAACATAAGAATACGGATGAATTCCTATGAAAACAGGCAAAACGTATGAAAGAGTAAAACACGATGAAAACGTATGAAAATGGACGAAAATAAAGAAAAATGATGAAACGGGCGAAAATGGATAAGAACGATGAAAGCAGATGAAAACGATGAAATCAAAGAAAAAAACACTAATAAAAACGCAAAAAAAAAAAAAAAAAAAAAAAAACGTTAATTAAGAAAAAAAGTGAATAAAAAAAAAAAAAAAAGTGAATAAAAAGAAAGACAAAAGACAAGAAAAAACATGGACTTAGGTTTATCTACTAAATTTATTAATCCCCACCATTAGATCAAACTAGATGAATGGTGTGATTTGTTCTAGTAAACATGAATTTATGGGTAAGCAAAATAAAGTGCCTCTAATTAATGATGGAGTTTTATGTAATTTTGATTCCATTACAAGACGTAATGAAAAAGTAAGGGCCCCTAAGGAATGATTTTGGTGTAAATTACATTCTATAAATGTAAACAAACAACATTTATTCATTACATTTTATAAATGTAAACAAACAACATTTATTTATTACATCCTAATAATCTTTTCCATTACGACTTTGATTACGACATACCAAACGCTACGTAACTAATTGGTAGAATGTAAAAACTTTAATCCAATAAAAATGAAACAAACCTAATTTTGAAACCGATTGAATTGAATGATTATTATAAAGCAGATGCACAAATGATTGAAATTGAAAAGTAACTCTCGCTCACGGATGGATGGGTATATATGAATAAGAAAATATGTTGGTGATGGATGGTTGTTGATTAGGAGGAGGATGAGTACCGACCTTCAAATTATAAATTACTACTAGGTATGATTTAGGTCGTGCTTAGCACGGGCCATGAAGATTAATGTCGTTGATCACATGTACAATATAAATGATTTCATATTTAAATTATATGAAATGAATAGCATATATTTGTATCAGTACTTAGAGCGTTAGAGCACAAGGTATAGCTACTAATAACATGTCAAAGGGGAAAAAAAAATATATCAATGGCATGCCATTGCCATACCAATCTAACATGTCAAATGCATTTGAGTTACTAGAGTGGCTCAAGCCAATTGTTTTTCTTTGTATTATTTATTTTTTTATTTTTTGTATTATGAATGAGTGGGTATTTTTAGTGGGGTATTTTGTGAGACTCAATAACATGTTAGTGGTGTGTTATGAGGAGGGTGTTAGTTAATAATGTGTTATTGAAAGATGTATGATGTGGTGTTGATGTGACATACCAATAACGTGTTATTGGTAGCTTGCATACCTTGTGCTCTTAGGTGTCGTGAAGAGCTCAAGTTTTTCATTCGGGGCTCATGGGTGCCACATCACCATAACAAACCTCAACAACTAAACCCCCCACTCACAACAAACCTCAACCTCTTCATTTGGGGCCCACCACTACAACTTTATTTTTTTTTTCAAATTTTCAAATAAACTAAATTTATTTCATTAATAATTAAAATACATTAACAACACAATAATAAGAAAAATAAACACTACACGACACGGAGAAAAAAAATTACAACACATACTAATAATAAGAAACCTAAACATCTCTTCGGCATATTTCTTCACTATTCTTTCATACCTCTTCGGATGATCTTTTCGGGCGGAAGTCAAATTGGGATCTAGCATGAGAAACATCATCTCCTTCGCCTCTAACGCAGCAATTTCCTTCTCACGCCGCCCGTAACAAGCCATTTGAGCATCCGCTTTTGAGCATATTTTTGGATATATGTCCCAAAAAGTACTCGATTGACTCCCACGGAGCTCATGACTCGACGCTGAAGTCGACTTTTGTTTCTTTCTGGCTCGACTCTTTCTCGCCGCCATCTCGCTTAGGACGAGGTCGCTTGTCCGGGCCGAATATATCCTCGAGACATGTAATGTCAATCGGCTCTAAGCATCCCACTGGGTAATTTTCAAAATATCCCAACATTGAACATACCCGAACTCCTTCCCAAAACGTTGCTCGCATTCTCGAGATGATCGTGGTCATTTTCACCACTTCGACATCAGAATGTTTGTAAATAACGCTGAATTTTTGGCAATCATCGTTAATCCCCACCATTTACCCGTGATCATATTTTTGGTATCTTTGGTCATCGGTGGTCCGATCATTGAACATCTCCATAATATCGCTCCAAAAGAAATCTTGAACGATCATTTCCCATATCTCGATCTTGCGAAATTTCTATCCAACATTGCGCAAGCAACCTTTCTTCGCCTTGCTCCACTTCCCCTCTCGCTGGCCTATGACTTCCACATCTTCGCCATCGTCTGCGTCGGCCCAATCCACAATTTTGTTTTGATTTTTTGCTCGCTTTTTCCTCTACCTTTGGCGGTTCACGTGATTTTGGTACTTTGAATTGTGAACGAACGGTTGTGATTCCATTTGGGGAAACGTTTGAGGTTGTGACGGGTTAAAAAAACCGTGGTGATGGAAATCGGGCGGGGTAACTTGCGAATCCTTGTTGAAACGCATATTGTTGGTTAAGAAAAATTTCTTGTGGAGACGGGTTGAAATTTTGCGGGGAGGGGGTAGACGGGTTTGAAGAACCCCCGTATTGTGGTGGGTTTGAATTTAGTAGGTTTATGAAATACCCTCCGTCATTCAGGTTTTGAGACATTGTGGATTTTTTTTGAACTAAAGATATAGAAAGTTGATGAAGATTGAGGAGATGAAGATGATAAAAATGGTGGTTATGGTATGTTATTTATAGAGGTGGTATACGTTTTTTTTTTAATCCAACGGATATATTTTTTTGAAAATTAAAATATATCCGTTTGGTTTGTGCTTGTGTTAGACAATGGAGCTCGTTGTGCAGACGAAGAGCTCATCCACGGCGAGGGACGACGAGCTCAGCCGGTGTGGCGGCGAGAGACGCCGAGCTTGCCACAGTGGCGAAAGGGACATTTAATACCAACTAGCGCTCTTAAAGTAATGTTGTTGTAGGATAAAACAAATTAACATAACAAAAATATGTGATGTATAAATCGTTTCCTCAAACCCATGAATCCTAATTTTAGATTGTATTACGATTTTATCAAGTTCCAAGTTCCAACTTTAAACTTAACTAGCTGTGTACTGTGTCGTTACAGGTGGCGGGTACCCTAAAATAAAATTTCTTCGTTAATCATGTATTTTAGTTTATTATGTTCTTTTTGACAATAAATTTACGGATATCAAAAATTTCGTTTATCCCGTGCCCGTTCAGGCTCGAACCCGTTTGGCCCGTGCCTGTTCGGGCTCAAGCCCATTTGGCCGTTGCCCGTTGCTCATTTGGACTTGAATATTTGTATAATGTGCTTTATTATTTGTATTAGTGACATTTAATAATTGTGTTTGAGTAGCTTGTACAATATGCTTGATAATTTGTATTTCATATATAAAAGGTTTCTTGATAAATGCATTAATTGTATTTATTGACCTGTTAATTAATTAAATATATTAAATGTCTTGGCCACATAAATATCTTGTTAATTTCTTATTATAGAAATATTTTTTGTCTTATATATTTTTAAGACTTTTAAATATAAATATTCTAAATACATTATAAAGTAATATAAATATGTCTTCTTCTATCATTGCCATCATCCAAGTTCCATAGCCATTATCTAAGTCAATATTTTTGTTCTACATATTATATAGAGCATGTCTTTGCTGATTGTGTTGAGCTTCGTGGTATTTGGAGTAACATTAGAAGGTGGTGGAACGTTCCCACCCCTCTCTTGTTTCGATTGATTCTCTTATTAATTGGTCAAGCTAATTCTAAGCTCCGCTCAGCAACGTAAATGCTTTGATGCGTTATTGTATGATGTGTTTTGGGTTTTGTGGAATTTCCGCAATTCCTTTATTTTTGTTTCCGTGAAGCCTAGGAAGTCCAATATTTTCGATGACATAGTCTCTATATCCTTTTTTGGCTTTGTAATCGGTAAAGAATTGTAAGATGTTATGGGGGGTTTGGTTACAAAACCATGTCACGCTTGTAATATGCAACTTTTTCTAACTTTGCTAGTTTTTCTATATAAGTTTTTGCTGTTCAAAAAAAAAAAAAAAACTCATTTATTGATCGTTTTTTTTAAATTTATATTTTGCCAATTAAAATCGTTTTTCATACATCAATTTTATGCAACACATTTCAGTGTCCCATTATTCAAAACAAAGAAAAAATGTGCCACCAAATTTTGTATAAATCAACGAAACATATAATACCACTAACAAGTAATAACTAAAATCTCAAATTAATCTAGTTTATAAAGATAAAGATGTACTACTATACATAATTACTTATTTACATATATCTACAATTTCCACCATCATCTCACATTAAGTCCAACGCCACGTACAAAATTGAAATTAAAAAATATTAGTAGCAATTTTTATAGAAAATGAACCTTAAAATGTTCAAATATGACAGTGTTGATTCATGACACCAACGTATGTAGATCTCAATTGTACATAGAGCATCTTCATACATTAAAAAAAGACTAAAATACACGGTTGGTCCCTAAACTTGGCCAGGTGCTTCGCGATAGGACAAAACTGGGCCTTTTCATCGTCGGGGGTCCCTATTTCAAGTTTCTTACTCGTTACAAGTCCCTTGACCAATTTTCCGTTAGTCAAGGACTGTTATTCCCTATGTGCCTTGCACATGAGGGCAAATTGTCATTTCATTGTTTTGGTTAATTATTTTGGTGGTGGGTGGTACAACCTAGGGACTAATTGTATTTAATCAATATAATTATACCATCACCACCACCACCCTCCCTTTATCTCTTTTTTTTCCTCGCTCTCTAAAATTCTCTGCGCTCTCTAAAATTAACCATCACCATAGAATGAAAGAATGAACTTGTATGCAATATTATCAAGTATACAATTGCAAAAAAAAAAAAAAAAAAAAAAAAAAAATTACAACAAAACATGAAAATTGAATATATATTAATACCAAACATATTACAATCATATAAACATACCTTGAATTGGACAATCCCAATCGAGATACAATCAATCTTTCGCACAATACTTGTTTCTAAACAAGGATTCGAATGCTCCACAAAGACAAGTCAAAGTTAAAATGATGTTCATGCTTCCTACAACATACCGGATAGATAATTGAACATTGACCAATATCCGTGATCTAATGTACTACCTTCACTTTACTTTCTCTTCTTAGCGGTGGTTGTTCCTCGTCATCGCCATCTTCCTCCTCGCCTTCTTCAACATCGTCATCGCCGTCATCCTTATCCTTCATCATCATCATCGCCATCGTCATCATCACTCCTCCTTGATGACCACCATTTGTTGCTGGATAATAAAACATTACTCATCTACTAATAGAGAGAGTGTATTCTATTTATGGTTAAGAAAATGAAGAAAATTGTTGGTGATTGATGATGATTCATTTGGACATTGTATATTGTCTTGGCTTAAATTTCGGAAATCAATTGTTAACAACCGTAAAGGCTTTTGTTAGCAAAACTTATTTTTCTTTCTAGTTCATGTTTTTATCTTGTAAATTGACCCGGATAACTCTTTTATTGGGTGAAGACAAGTGAGCTAGGTCATCAAGGTTTTGCAAGAAGACCAACGAGTTGGGTCGGACCGGGGTAGGGATTAATCTACATAAATATTAGCACAATAAAGGAAGGAGTACTAGCTATCTTAGCTCACAGCCGGATAAAGGAATGCAGTCATGATCTCACCCAAATAACAGCATACATGTAACAGTTTTGAAACATTTGGTTATAAATGGAAATGGATCGATTTGGGTTATGTTTTACCTCTAACTAGCCAAACTGAATATACTAACTAACAAGGTACAACCCGAATGGGTCGAAAGTCGCCTAATTGTAATGCTAATGCGCATAACCTTAAAATGATTATCCATATAGTATTTGTAGCCATATAAATAATGATATTCAAACTTGAGATACGAGTATTGATGAGTGTGTAAATACTCATCATTTTTAGTCAAATCAATCAAAACGGTTAAAATGCTCGAAATGCATCAAAACACCGAAAATATTCCAAAATTGCATTTATATGTTTCGGATGCAAAATGTTCAAAATCGATGAAAATGAGCAAAGTTTGCATAATTGGCGCTCACCCCCAAGTTTCTAAAATTGTCCAAAATAGTCCCCGAGTCAAAATTTCAAAGAAAAGTCACCAAAGGTCCTTTTAAATCATAACTTGTCAAAATTAGTCCTTTGGTGAAAAATATCAAAAGTTTGATAAAATTACAAGAATGGTCCTTCAACTTTGAAAATCGCGAAATGGCCCTGAAAAATTGAAAATGGCAACTTTGGTCCTTGTAATATTAACACTTGTCAATTTCAGCCCTCAAACATCTTTTGCGAGATTGGCGAGCAGCCCCTTGAATTTCGTAAATTACAATTAAGGTCCTTGTATTAAAACCTTGTCAAATCCTATTTTGGACCCCCTCAAAGCCATTCGACCATCATTAACAAATTGGACCCCTATTATTTAATCCCTGTCAAACACCCTTGACCACCCCTTTCCTCTCTCCTCACGAGATACCCATTCTCCATCATCACAAACCCCGCAATCCCTCCCGCTAACACTCCATCTCCTCCATCATGCCCCTACTCCCCCTCCAAACACAACAAGCCAAGAGTTCATTTAATGCCCTAAACCTAACACTCAATCACCTCCAAATTGTTAAACAACTTTTGGCGCCAAAAAGCTTTGAATGGCCAAGATCAATTGTAATATCCAATAGTCAATTTTATTAGTGGGATTTGTCCAGAGAGAGACATGTACTTTGGGTGTATAAAAAGACCAAGAAGCAGAGAAAAAAGACTTAGTTTTAATTTTAGCAATGTATGTCGCTTTTTACTTATTAAGTCTTAAAATAGATTAACGAGGGTTATTTCAAGTTCCTTTGTAACAAATTAGCGTGTTGAAGTGTATGGCAACTAGTTTAAAGTATCAATGCAAGTTTGATTTCATTTTCAAAATTTTCATTAATCGTTGAAAATTGTAATGCCAAACTCGAATATCAAGCTTCAAACGATTTATTTTCAAGTCAAAACAGTTTATCGAGCTTATAATAGCTTTATATAAGCTTGTATTTAAGTTTAAGCTATTTTGAATATTGGTCAACAAAAGTCAAAATGGATCAAAAGTGATACGAAGGATTGGGTTAATTCGGACATGGATGTGGGTTGTTTTGGAAGTGGTTGGATAAAATAGTAGTGGTTCATGGTTCATCGTTTACAAGCCATAGTGGCTTTGGACACTTGTAAGTGTTTTCAACAATCTTAGCATAACTGATAGAAGTTATAAGTAGTTAAATTTTGTCTTAATAGTAGTATCTAGGTTAATTAGAGTTAGTTTGATCTATGGTTCATGCTTGTTCGCTGTTAGATTAGTTTTAACTTGCTTATCGCTGTAACAAGGGGTGTTTCGTTATCGATCTATCTGCTTTTTTAGGCTTATGCGATGATAGCTTTATATTGGTTCATGTTTGTTAAGTAAATTTGAACTCATTTGGGTCTTAGTTTGGGTCTGCAACACCACCAAAGTCAAACTTGTACTTAAACCGCCTTCACCGCTAATTGTTGTGATCAAGGATTTGCAAATCCTTGATTTGTGTTTAGAATTCATTAACATTGATTGCATTAGGTTTATTACATCATATAACATCATCATCGTGATAAAATTGGATCCAAAGTTCATAATAGTCAATCCGTCCATGTTTCTTCAAAAGTCAAAAGTTGCAAAATCTGTTGAGCCAACTACAAGGAATTTTCATGAGCTTATTTTTGGACTTATCAAGTGAAACTTGCATTCTAAAAACTTCACCGTCTGTTTACTTATTAGCATTTTGTGAAATTTTGCAATTTATTTAAAGGCTTCAAAGCTCAAGCCCTCTTTAGGACATAAATGCCCCACTTCATTGGTCTCAAAGATTCACCGAGTTTTCTCGTGTCTTCATGCAAGGTTGCACAGGCTTATTAGAGTCGTGGTCATGGTCTACTTTTGGTTTAGATACTCACCCAGTGTCTAGATTATATTCCAACTGCTTTTCCTTTTAGCTTATTCTTAGTCTTGTGCACAAGCTCAAAGTTGGTACTCGAACCCGATTTAGCTTATTAGTTCAAGTCATCAAACCGATCAAACCCGTAATTCGTGAGGATATAAATAGTTGATATTAGTTGCATTTCAGTTCTTATAGCATATTTGAACTTCAGAATCGTTGGTGCTTGTTGTGTCACTTTAGCTTATTCAGTGCTTATTTCAATAAGCACTTGTAAAGCAGTTTCAAATTCCTCCACATAAGTGCCTGTTTTTCCATTTTTCCTAGATTCCTCTCATTATTTTAGGCTTTTTCTGAAATTTTCAGATTTTTCTAAGTTTATTTGCTATTTTTCCTAATTTAAAGTAGTTTTTAAGCACTTTTTAATTAGCTTTTAATACAAAAAATTCAGAAAAGGTTCAAAAAAATAATTTTTCATTTTTCTTAAGTTTAGATAAATATAAAAAGTAGAAAAAGTAATTTTCCAGATTTTTCATAGTTTATTTTGTAATTTTAGTAATTTAATTAGTTTTAATAGTTTAAAATTCATAAAAATAGAAAATAAACTGTAAAAATACAAAAATAGTTTTGAAAATTCTATTTTGATATTTTAGATTTTGCTAAGTCTTAATTTTATTTTTCTAGCTTTATTTCCTAATTTCTTGTATTTTAGGTAATTATTAAATAGTTAAAATAGTTTTTAATTAATAATAATTAGATAATTAGTTATAAAATAATTTTCTTTTCTAAAACTTTTCTTTTATCATTAGGTTTGTAAAATGTATTTTTCATATTTTTAGGGTTAATATTGTGTGAGTTTCAATTTTTAATTAGACGTCGGCGTAGATTTTAATTTCGCTT
Source organism: Chrysanthemum lavandulifolium (assembly GCA_022545495.1). NCBI lineage: Eukaryota > Viridiplantae > Streptophyta > Magnoliopsida > Asterales > Asteraceae > Chrysanthemum > Chrysanthemum lavandulifolium. Next base: position 115,772,495 of record CM040246.1, on the reverse strand, counting down.
TATAAAAACATAAAAACAAAACATCATTTTAAATATAGTGATAGCGTTTATTTAATAGATTTTATCTTTTAATTTCCTTTAATTTGCATTTAAGCCGTTGTAATTTGTTGGCTTCTCCTGTAGTTATAATATCATTCAAATCCCTTTTCGTTCAAATTTCTCGATCACTTTACGTTTGATAATTCATTGCATAGCTCATTTGGGACATAACGACCGTGGGAAACTCTATACTCCTCGGATCTTCATTGAGTTCGTTCGATCCGCTTTAAAGCTTGTTACGGATCCGCCATTCAGCAAGTGGCGCGCTTGGTGACAAAGCTTGATCGCTCGAACGCATCAAATTTTTTTGCGCCTTGCGGGAGTCAGGCCGATCTATCTTACGCTTAGCGATTAGTTGTTTGAAAACTCACTCATTTGTTTATATCATCCATCTCTATCTATATATATATCCATATTTTCTTATAAAAATCCAAAACCCAAAAACAACCAAAACGATAAAACACAAAAATATTTTTCTTTTGTTTCTATATATGTATCAAAATAAAAATACAAAAGATTCGCCGTTTTCTTTAATAATAAACAACTTAAAGATTACCACCAGAAACCAAGGCAAGGCACTACCTAACTGGGGTGCGACCATAATAAGTTCCCTAACCAAAGATTTAAAACTTGCCTTGGTGTCCTTGTGATTGGTGTACCTTTTCAAAGAAGCCATTCATATTGTGATTATTGGTTAAGTTCAACGTTGTTTTGCCTCGATTTTGTGTTAATTGATTTTGTTGTGATATCTACGTTCGCAACCGTAAAACCCATAAAGATTCTTCTCACCCCATTTTTATAAAACGCCTTCATAATTCTCATTCTCATCTCGAAAGATTTTCATAATTCCATTTCTCCTTAACTCGAGTTTCCTTAGAGTTAACTCACGTGTATGCGCACTTTTCTAGATCCGTTAGCCCATTTCGTGAGCTTGTCAAGATTCCAAGAAGGCGTGTTCAGAGACTTTCTCGCTTCCTTCGCCGGATTCGAGATCCGGATGCGCCACACTACTTCCGTTATCATGGCGGAAGAACGCTTCTATGTGAAGCTTTCTCCAGCACCCATCGACGGTATGGAGATGTTATTGTTGTACCAAATGATCGTGGCTGAAAATTTTGAACTCAAGACCGGTTATCGAATCTTGTAACCTCAAATCGCTTCTACGGTTTTGGGCGGGATGATCCTCATGCTCATATTCGATGGTTTAACAAGATTGCATCTACCATCAAGTATAAGAATGTCCCTACCGATGTTGTTAAGCTCCTTCGCTCCCATTTTCTCTTGAGGGCAAGCCCGGATTTGGCTTGAAAACAACCCCCGCCTATTGAGACATGGGAAGATCCGGTGAAGAAATGTGTGAATGAATTCTATCCACCTTCCAAAACCACGAGTCTTAAAAATGAAATCATCAAGTTCACTCGTAAGTTTGATGAATCCTTGAAGAATCGTGGGATCGTTTCCATGAATTGCTTTCAGTGTCCTCACCACGGTTTCTCCGAGTTGATGCAACTCGATACTTTCTACAATGGAGTGAGTCAATCGATCAAGATTCTCTCACCCTCCGCGGAGGAAATTTCCTAAGCAAAACTGCCAAAGAAGCTTTAGCGATAATCGAAAACAAGTCTAAAGTCCAAGACCGCATCTAAGCAAACCCCGTTGTTTCCCAAGTCGGTGTTGGTCCTTCTTCTTCTTCATCGCTCGTGAATCAATCTAGCAATCGATGCTAAGATTGATAAACTCACTGGAAGCTATTCAAGCTTTGGTTCTTCCAACCAAGAAAGTCTTTTCCACAAACTTCACCTCCTCAAGTTAAGAAAGTGGAAGTCAGTGTTACCCGTGGTGGCCCCCATGCTTATTACAACCGTATGGCCACCGATGGTAACCTTTTTAGCCAATGTCTGGCGGGATGTTCAACCAAGGAGGCAATCAATATCGTGCTCCTATAGACCCAACCACCGCCCTAATCACTACTCGACCTCCGGTTTCAATCAAAACCGAATCGAATCAAAATAGACCAAACCAAGGTTTTCAAAACCAAGGTAATTTCACCAAACAACGGTTTCCAAAATCGTAATCAAAATTTCCAACATCAAGGAAATTACAATAGAAACC